>PVIC010029277.1:0-16367 GCA_004025085.1 Thryonomys swinderianus
TGGTATTGATGACTGGTGGGCGTGAGTCACCACGCCCAGCATTGTATGTGGTTACCAGGGATCAAACTCAGGACCTTGCGCTTGCCAGGCAGGCACCAGAATCCCTGAGCTAAGTCTCTGGCCCAATTAACATTTTTTCAATAAATTCTTCATTATGATCTGGAAAACCTAATGGGACATGGCTTCTGCTTGTCTCTTTATTCAGATGAAAGAGATCAACGTGCTACCTATGTAGGATAAAGCTTAGAATGTCTTACACATGAGAAATGACTGCTCTCACTCTCATTTAACTATTTTCGAATGTCTTCAGGACTCTGAGCTCACAAAGAAAATTCAATACCCCATCCTATCCTCACATTTCAAGAGCCACATTCCAACCATTAGTAGTGTAACATCCCTGTAATTCCAGCATTCTGAGAGAGTGAAGCAGCAGGATCATAAATTCAAGCACAACCTGGGCAACAATTTAGCAACTTATCAGACCTTGCCTCAAGTTTAAAAATTGAAAAGGCCTGGAGGGATAGCTCTGTACAAAGAGTCTGGTTCAGTCCCCATTAGAAAAGAAAAGAGTTATGTTCTAAGGAGTGGTTTTCCAAACACGGAAGGAAGGAAAGGATCTGTCATTTGACAACACCTATTTCATTCTCTCCTTACTTCTTCAGCTTTCAACTGAATCAGGTGGTGTGCTGAGAGCCATCAACACCTGTGAGAAAGAAACTAGAAATCCTAGCAAAAGCAGATATACTGGTAGAGGGAAATCACTAAAAATTAAGGGACAAGGCAAGGCGATCAGTGAAGGATAGAAGCAATACAGAAAAATCCATATATGGCTCTGTCTCTCCTTCCCTTGGATAGCCATTTGACTGAGGCTCATCTGAAAAATCAGAAATCAAACTGAGCCTTTGGATCTTAGAGAGACCTATGACCACCTAGGAATGGGCATTATTGAGGAATAATCAAAAAGTATATATATACCCCACTCTCTTTGGGTGAGCAGATGAACAGAAGACAACAACTTAAGGATAGGTAATATTCCAACATAAACAGATTAATTCACCTTTAATTCTGAAAATCATTTTCCAATCAGTCCCCAAATTTCCATCCACTGATTGTATAAGAAGAACATTTTATAAGTGAGGAAGTTAAAGAAGAGTCTCTTTATCCTTTTTTTCAAAGGAGTTTGGAGTCATTCCCCTTATTCCTTGAAGTAAGCACAGAGGGCTACAGGAATTCCAGTTCTTTAACTCCTCTACTCCTTTCTTTTCCTAAGATACTAATGCATGGTAAGTCTATGTAGTATATACTGCCTTTTGTTATTATTTAACTGCTTCAAGGCCTGCCTCTCTTACTAAATTATAAGTTCACTGAGTGTAGAAACAAGGAACAGTCATCCCTTGGGGGAGTAAGTTGTTTCAGAAACCCCACAAATACCAAACTCCTCAGATGTTCAAGTCCCTTATATAAAATGGTATAGTATCTGCATACAACCCATACACATTTTCCATGTACTTTAATGGATTATTTATACTATCTAACACAATGTAAATGCTATGTGAATATTTATTGTATTATTAAGAAATAATGACAGGAAAAATATGTATACATTTGTAGTTCAGGCTGGCTCTGAGCTCACTGTGTAGCCCAGGCAAGCCTCTAACTCAGCAATCCTCCTGTCTCTGCCTCCTGAGTGCTGGGATTACAGGCGTGAGCCACCATGCCTGGCACTGTGGTATGTGGTATTGATTGCTGGTGGGCGTGACTCTCCACGCCCAACATTGTATGTAGTCACTGGGGATCGAACTCAGGACCTTGTGCTTGCGAGGCAGGCTCCAGAACCGCTGAGCTAACCCTCCAGCCCTGCAGTTTTTCATTTTGAATCTATGGGTGGAGTATTCACACAGACAGAAGACCTAACATAGTCCTTCATTCATTTGTATCCTCCAAAGTCATCAGCACAGTATCAGAAACACCAAGATTCAAGAAAAACATGCTGCTTTAAATTTGCTATGTTAAATTCTGTAATGGATTGCCAACTTGTTTTTAAGTTCATCTTTATTGTGCTGGGATGTGTAATTTAGTGTTAGAGCACTTACTTGTATGCACAAAACCCTGGGCTCAATCTCATCACTGGCAAAAAAACATGAAAAAATTTGTATTATCTCTCCCAAAAATTTTTTCTCAAGGAAATGAGAATATAATGTGACAAGACAGAAGCCGAGAACAAATGACTAAGATGTCAGCAACACTTTCAATAAATCAGTGCACGCTACTTCCTCATCTAGATACCTACATACCAAAAAACAGGCATCTGGATACCTCATAATATGATCATAATAGTTTATCTGTTGCCATGTGAACTTTAAAGAGCTAGCACATCAATAGATGTGCTAGAAATACTGATTCAGTCCTAAAAATATCGCTTCCTTTTCAAAGATTTTTCCAGGTTAATACAAATATGTAAGCAAAAGTACTGAAGCTGATCAAGGCTACCTGGTACCCTTACAGATTCATTAGCTGTTCTGGTACTTTTTCCTAATTTTAGTGGTATAATTTAAATATACATAATGATTACATTCTTCCCAGGGAAGGTGTACCTGTAGGATATATCTTGATTCCTCTTTCTCCCAAACCCCTCCCTCCCTTCAATACTCCTCCCTGATTTACAAAAGATGTTTCAATGTTTCCTTTTCTTTTTCCCCTTTTGCCTCCAGTTTCCCTTTCCTTCTGAACAATTTCTTCCTATTTCATATTATCAATTATATATTTTCTCCTTATTTACCCTTTCAGTTTCTCACATCTGAGAGATAATGCAGAATTTATACATAGCCAATTTATTTCTCTTAAGAATATAGTCCCAAATTGCATCCATTTAGCTATGAACGTCTCAAGTTTATCTTTTTATGGCTGAGTAGTACTCCATTGTATAATCTCTCACACAGGAGACAGCTGAGCTGTCACTGCCATTGATGACTTACAACATTGTCGAAAATCCAGCAGAGTCTAAAGTTATGATGACCACTCCTTCTTAGCAAGAATTACTAAATGAGGTAATTCTTTTACTTCAGTCTGGACTTGACCTCAGAACTTCCTTGACCGGGGGACCCTAAGCAGCCTCCATAAAGCAGAGTGATGACTTAATATAAAGCTTTTCCTCATACCTGACCTTCTCATGAAGAGTTTACTTGAAGAACAAACTCCAACTCAGGCTGCATTTGTCTTTAGTGACCTCGGAGCCCTCTCTACAGGAATTATGCCCATTGTTTCCATCATCCTCATCCCAAAAGCAACATCATTCTAGGAGATTTATGTTAGGTCAAACTGACAAATTCCATACTATGTGGTTGACCTACCTTCCACAGATAGTATTATATTCTCTGGGCCACTTTTCTTCCAACATACTTCTCTAGTAACTATAAAATCTATTGTCTTATCTTGCCAGGACCATTTTTTTTCATAGTTCCACAAATAACTGCTTGGTTAGCCTGAAAAACTCACCTAAACTAGTGTCCTAATGTTCCACAAGAGCATATTTTCATTTTAGTACCCTCCCTATTGTTCTTCTTATTCCTTCTGGAAACAATGCCTAGAATGAAACTAACTGGAGAAATATCAGACTTTAATGTTAATTGGCAAAAAAAGCAATTTGTAAACCAGAGAAACCACTGCCAGTCCCACCTCTTTAACCTGAAAATCCGCTCAACAATTGTTCTTAAATCAGTAATTGCCCTAGGTCTTTTCTAAATCCATTTCAGCAAGCTAATTTAAACACTATATAACCAAGAAATATCTTTTAAAAATCCCAAGAAAAACTGCATTAAAAAAAAGAAATAAATGATATCTATGGGCACATGCTAACTGGAAAAATTTGCTAGGAACCTCTGCTCCAAATCTTTCCTCTGCAATTAACCTGGTACCCTCTAGAAGCTGAACAAATTAGCTATCCAAAACTATAGAGTGGGTTGCTTAAGATTTTCACCAGATCAGAATAGATCTAGACAGCAAGGATGGATAGAGATGAGCATTTTCACTCCTTTCATGAGCCTTATTCTATGGTCTGTTTTTTCTTAAACTACAAACACACACACACACACAGGCCTTAACTGAATGAAGAATTTTTGTTTTGTAGTACATTATTATTCGCTTTCAATAACTCAATTCAAAAATGACATAAGATTTCAAGAACATAGTATACAATTTCTAGTACAATTCAATGGTCCTTAAGTAAAAACATGAAAACCATCAACTGGAGTTATTCCATACAATGGCAGAAAACTGTCAAGCCCAATTATGAGAAAATGTGAAAAAAATGTTTAGACAAGCTCCTCCCTGAACTCTCCCTTGCTCATAAAAGAGAGGATGCTCATGACCAAGACTATAATAACACTAAGTTTTCTGATTTTTAAGTTTGTTCAATATGGCATCCTGTGTCCTACTACATATATTAGGATAAGACTATAATAGTTACTCCCAGAAAGTAGATCACAGAAGCCACTCAATAATCAAACTTAGCACACTGCAGTTGAAGATAGAGCAAATTCTTGACACAAGTTTGCTCCTGAGAAGTGATTTGAAAATACAAAATACTCTAGACAAACCATCCTATCCCCAGTCGGTAGGTTCTATTTTAAGTATAATTTACTTCCTTAGACACTTTTTCAATTGAGGTTTTATAAAACCTTTAAATTAACATTCAGTGTGTAGTAAATGCTCAATTCAATAGAGTGAATCCTTAGATAAGCTAAGGATCTTGCTAATACAGAAAATTCACATGCATAATATCTCACTTTCCTCAAAAATGCTATTACTACTCTGATTATCAATCCCTATATTTAAGATAACTTCCCTTTTTGAAATGTTTTAAGATTTATTTTCCAAACAATGAAGAGTAGTTAAGCCTCCATCCATCTGTTCTATTTTGATATAACATGCATTTTTCTTAATTTATAAATTTCATAAAATTTAAAAATTGCACTCTGGCAGCATAATTCATTAGAACACAACTATTAAAATTCTTGTGTTTTAGTTTATCTCACATTTTGCTTCATAACCCAACTTTCCTAATGAAGTTTTCCTTTAGCTGGTATGTCAAATATTTAATTTTTGAAATATAATTAATTTGTCCAACAGCACTATGAATTGGAAGTATTTTCCCTCCTGTTATTTTCTGCCATGGTTTCCTCTGGATATAGTTCAATTAGATGCTTTTTCACTTTTTCACAAGTAGGCTGTTTTGTAAAAATTTGGAAAAACTTTGAAAGAAACTATAAAATGTTTTCACTGTCAATAGAAAAAAAAGGATTGCTTAAGCCAGACACAGCTCCCTGTAGAGCTAACCTTTTGATCCTGGAATCCTTTCATGCACTTAAGTCTTCACCAGAGTCAATGGGAGTGTTGTGTATGCAAGGGCAGCAGGATCAAGTTCAGTCTCTTCTTTAGTACTCTGTAGCCAAGTGGGGTAGCCAGCTGAATCTGGTTTAGTTAAAAAAAAAATCTCCTAATGCTTTGAAGTTTTTGGGGCAGTGTAATAATATCAGGATTTGTAGGAGGTTATTTTGCATAATCCTTAGTAAGATATTCTTATGGCTTCAACAAGTTAGTGGAAGCAAGAACCTCCAGCACTAATATATGATATGTTTAAAACAGTGTGTAGAAATAACTCAAAATGCATTTCAGGAAGATACATAATTATAATACTGTCTAGCCGTGTGTTCAGTCAAGAGTGCACCTAAAACTATTCCTGACTGATGGGTTTCTTTTTGCCTTATTTTTGAAAGACAATGACATATTATCCTTTAAAAGGTCTCCACACAAAGTAAAATAGTGCTTGTCAGAAGCTGGAGACAGAGGATGAGAAGTTAGTGCTTAAAGGTTAGAGTCTCAGTTTTGCAAGATGAAAAAGAGTTTCAGAGATGCATAGTGATGATGGTTATACAACCATCTAAATGTAGTTAAGGGCACTGAACTATGTATTTAAAAATAGTTAAAATGGTAAATTCTATGTTTTATATAGATGCAGATATACATGCTTTACCATAGTTTTAAAATAGTTATATTTTTAAAGTTATATTTTTAAAAAGTATCCAAAACTTTACACTATTTAGAATGAAGAAAATAAAAATTTTTTAACTGGGCAAGTCCCACGTAGTTTGCATTCACTTGTTCATTTTTCCTTTAAACAAGTATAAAATGCTCTGATGAAAATAAGGAAGCTGGCTGAAGAATTCTACTATGTGTGTGGATTAAGTATCCCTGTGACTAATCCAACTACTTGAATAGAAGCAAGGCACTCTTTCCTTTAGACGCTTTATCACCCTATCCCTGACAGTACTTGTCCAGGACTTTTTTTCAATATAAGGCCGAAGAACTGACCCAATTGCTTTCCCACTGCCAAGTAGAAAGGGTCCTAGGGAAAGGAGAAGCACCGTGGTCTGACCCTGAAGCTCACAAAACCTCTGTGCTGGTGGCCACTTTATTACCAAAAAACAAGTTGATTTTCTGACATTTTGGTTTTGGTCTGTTGTTTTTTTCACCCATTTTGCATACTGAGAGCTACTGCTTTTAAATTCTTACTGTTCAATCACTCTGAAGAGTATTAGAGCTCTTATATTAGTATGATCATATAAAAATGATTTATTCATTTTGAGAATTCAGAAGGAAGTTAAACGACAATATTTGGGTCTGCAAAAAATAACCCAGCCTAACTAAACAAGTCATGGTTCCACCCTAAGAATGAGGTTATAACTGCCTTCCTCTCTGGTCAAACACTGTACACACATGGGTGGGGGATTTCTATAACTTCATGAAGTGAAAACAGAAGAGGTGAACAATGTACTTACTAGATGGAAATGAAGTGTGTTGCTTTTAATAAATTTGAACAATGAAATGATTTTTTCCCCCTTTTTGGAATCCAGATGTTGAACAACCCAATCTTTGTTCCAGATGACTATTCCTTTTTTAATAAATGTATTAAGTTTAATAGTGGTCCTCAGACAAAAAGAACAGAAAGAAACAAAATCTACAAAATATTTTTTTGCTCTTTCTGACAAATAAGGACAATGGGTATACATGTTTTATTCCTATACAAATTCAAAAAAGTAATTTGGGTTAGTGTGCAGGTAGGCCTTAGCATACCCAAGACCTTACATTTGACCACCACACAAAAAACTTTTTCCCTATCTAGGAACACATTTTAATATTATAAAATTAAATTACATTATTAGGTAAGACAGGCCTCCAGTGTTTCAAGAGAAAAGTATCAGAGAGCAGGCAATGCATAAAAGCATTACATAGTAACTGATAAATATACAGAGTTGCTCAGCCTTGCCCACCAGTATGCAATTTTTCTATCAGAATGGCAAATTTTACATCAAGCACAGGGAGGCTCATTTGTAATCCCAGCTATTTGGGGAGTTAAGGCAGGAAGATCACAAGTTTGAGTCCCCTTTGGACAACCAAGTGAAACACTGACACAAAATATAAAATAAAAAAAAGAGCTGAGGATGTACCTCACTGATCCCCAGTTTCAATTCCTAGCATCACAAAACAAAACAATAAAAATAGAAGAGCAATTTCAAAAGACTGGCAACAATGACAGTATTTAAAGAGTGTGTAGAAACATCTCTGTGTGTTGTGTTGTTTTGTTTAGTTTTTTGAAACAGGGTCTCGCTTTGTAGTTCAGACTGGCCCTAAATTTACTATGTAGTCAAGTTAGCCTCAAACTCACCGCAATCCTTCTGTCTCTGCCTCCTGCATGCTAGGATTACAGGCGTGAGCTACCACACCTGACATTGTGACATGAGGTATGTGGCACTAGGGATCAAACTCAGGACCTTGCTAGCACTTGCCAGGCAGACGCCAGAACCACTGAGCTAAATCCCCTACCCTGTGTATTATTAATGACAGAATAAATTTATATGACTGGAGCATAAACTTAACAACTCAGCAAGATTATCACTATCAAATTATTCCATATTTGTATTTTTTGGCTCAGGCTTTTTAAAAGTTTTTCCCTAAACAGATCACTTTATATGTGAAAAAATATAAAAATATATTCATTTCAGTGTGGTTCATATGAATAAAAAAATTAAAAATAAAGAAAATAAATAAATTTTTAAAATTTTTAAAAGGATCAAAAATAAACTAGGTTCACTAATAAGATATTGGTTAAATTACTGAGTATTTTCTCAACAACTATTGGTTAATGACTTCACAGTGACAGGGTGTTTTCTATATAAAATACACACAATATATCCATTAAAATAATAATGTATTTATAATTATTGGTATAAAAGATAAAAAATAATTTGTATAGTATTACCTCATTTAGATGAAAGTGTGTGTATATTTAAGTATTCATATATATGTTATATATGTATTATATATTATATAATTTATATAATATATATTCTATATAATTTATATAATATATTCTATATAATTTATATATTATATAACTTTATATAATATATAATATATATAATTTATATATATAAATAAAATCAAGAGACATCTATAAAGATGATCGCTAGTACATTATCGTTTACCAATGGTCATTTTCTAGGATTTCTAACTTTGTAGTTAATCTATTTTTCCAAAGCTTGACTATTTTATAATAAAGCTATACAATTTTATAACAAAATATATAGGGGTATACTTATTTTTAAGGAAAAAAGAGAATCCTTCATACAGTGTAATCATATTAATATGCAGAAGAAAATACCAGACAGCCACAAAATTCCAGAAATCCAGCTGCAGTTCTAAGACACAAAAGCAGATGTTTGCCCACAAGGATGAGGTAAATAGGGATAGTACAACGGTTCCATAGAACTCAAGTGCACAATGCAGCTGAATATATTCTACTAAACTAGAAATCCAGGCCAGCAAAGTCCCCAAAGACTGCAGAGGCTAAAAACTAATAACAGTAAACATACAACACACAGCACTTTTATATAACTTGCCTGTCATTTGTTTTCAAACTCTGGTCCTTCAACAATTGCTTTTAACTCTTATCTATCATGCCTTTCTCCTTTAAAAATAATTTCCATGCGTCCTCTCTATCCTCTTAATCCTGTAGGGCAATTTTCAACCTAAAATGGTTTGGGAAGACATATCTTGAAGTCAAAAATATATTTGGCTTTACCTGATTTATTATTATTTTAACCAAAGTATTAAGTACATATCAATAGCACTATCATAATCTACAGATTATTTCCTTATTCTGCCATCATTAGTATAACCAATAAGAAATGCATCATAAAGACAGATATAAAAACCACAATACAGAATGATATACCAGAATTCATGCAAGAAACTCTCCCATGAAGTGGTAAATGAGGATACAAAAAGAACTGGCTGAACCTGAATGATCAGACATAAATGCACAATCCTATCAGATTTTTTATATTCTAGGAAATAATACTCTCTGATTTCTCATTTTAAAGAAGTAGAGCAATTCCTTTAAAGTCAGGATTTCTTTCCTGAGACCTGTACTGTGTTCAACTTGGAATGTTTTTAATTTTTATGTTGTCATTTACTCTGTCGATTATTTCACATTTTGTACATTGTACTGTGTATCATAAATTAGCAGCTTTCTTAAATCCATATAAAATTCTGCTCTAGGTCTTCAAGACAAAAACAAATCCCAGCAGTAAGCAAACACCTTGCTTTCACAGTTTTTACGATAACTGAAAACGAAACTTGACGACATTTGCTTCAGTCAAACAGAACAAACAAAGCAAGCACTGTAGTCTGGTGTCTTTTATTAGGCCCACTTTGAGTTCTGAACATGCAAGCTCTCCAGACTACATGGCATTCTTATGAACAAATGTTCATGTACACATGCATCTGACTGTTTTCCAGACCTACAAAGGTAACCAACATTCTAGCGGTGTTCCTTTCAAAATTGTTTTAAAGAATAAAGACAACCTATTATCAGACACTTTTTAAACTGAGGAGAATATTCTACAATGCACGATCTTTTTGATTAGAGAAAAGGGCATATACAGACTGTTTACCAAACCCAGCCTCAAACTGCCACTGTTAGTGAAGCCAAAAAGACTTGTTATCTGTGCCAGATGCTTCAAGCTCTCTCTGGCCTCTCTCCCTTCCTTCCTCATTTATTATATTCTTTAGGGGGAAAAAAAAAAAAACCTCAATCCTCACTAGTCTGCTAGTGTACCTAAGAACAAAGCAGGTGGTATAGGCTTGTATATCTTGAAAAAAACAAAATTTAGAAAGTTCCAAGAATATCAAACTAATCTAGGAAATTTTTGGATTATCATCAAATTAAAATGAATAGGTTCAATAACTTCTACTGAGACATAAAGGTAAAATTCTGAGCTTTACATTGTAATTCAAGGTTAGTGACGTAATCTAGGAGATTAAGCACACGCTCCCTGCTTGCCTGTCAAAGCACAATCTCACACCAATTGCCTCTTTATGAATATTTGTGAATGGAATATTAGAGAAATGACTAGAAGAGAAAAAATATACCATATTCACTGGTATGATGCGTGGCACAGTAGAAGATAACTTTCATTTTCTTTAATAACATTTCTGTAGAATGATGTCAGAAGTTTAAAACACTGCCTTAACCTCAGACCTCCTTAAAATACTTTTTAAAAAAACCTCTAATTTAAAAACTAAAGCAGTGCCAGGTGTGGTGGCTCACACCTGTAATCCCAGCACTCAGGAGGCAGAGACAGGAGGATTGCTAAGTTTGAGGCTTGCCTGAGCTACATAGTGAGCTCAGGACCAGTCTGAACTACAAAGCAAAACCCTGTCTAAAAATAAATAAATAAATTTTTAAAAAAAACTAAAGCAGTATAATCCTTCATCCTAACTGTTCAGGAACACAAGGTTTACACTAATTTAGTTTGTATATGTTTTCATAATCAATGATTGGGTTTGAATCAATTCTTTTTGTGGTTTTATCACACTAATCATGTTTTGAAATAACCACGAATATTTTATTAGCCACTATTCAAATTTCCTAGCACTTAGCTTTAAGAAGATCCCTTAAAATTTCTGTCCAGCAAAGGAAACAATCATGGAATGAGAGAAACCATTTGAAAACCTGGTATATGATAAAGGGCTAAGAGCCATAGTATACAGGGAATTTGTAAAACTAAGCAACAACAATAAAAATAAACCCATTCAAAAATGAACAAAAAGCTTTTCTTAGTTACTTTCTCAGTGCTGGAACAAAACACTCAACATCCACAAGTTAACAGAGGAAAGGTTTATTTTGGTTCACAGTTTGTAGAGGTTTCAGTCCATAGTCCGCAGGCTCCAAGCCAGAGAGACATAGCAGAAGGACATCACAGGGGAGAATCAGTTAATGGTATAGTAGAGAGGACGTCACAGCCTTCTTTTTGCTTTCCCTTTTATTCCATCCAGTTTATAAATCTAATAGGGTGCCACCCATGCCCAAGATGGGTCTTCCCTCAGCAGCACTCACAACCAGAACTGTGCTAAACCAGTAGGCTAATCCAGCAGGATGTACTCATGATCCAGGATTACACACCCATGATCCAGTCACTCCCCCAAAGCCCCACCTAGGAGAGTATGAGGCTTTGGGAAGACATCTAGATACAAGACATAACAGAATCTGAATAGACATTTCACCAAAAATAGACAACTGGGTAACAAGTGCATAAAAAGATGTTCAACATCACAGACCACAAAAGAAATGCAGATCTAAACCACAATAAGCTACCACCTCATACTCATTAGTAAGGTGGTTGAAGAGAATAGAAAATACAAAGTATAGGCAAGAATGGGGAGAAATTGAAACTTGTGCATTGTTGGTGAAAATGTAACAAATCCCAATCATTATAGAAAATTGTTTGGCATTCCTCAAAAAATAAAGAATCATCATATGATCCAGCAATCATGCTATTGGAAAAATATCAAAAGCAAGTGAAATTAGGGCATTGAAGAATATCAACACTCCATGTGCATTGCAACAATGCTCACAACAGCCGAGAAGGAATCAATCAAAACATTCATTTGACAGACAAATAGGAAACACTGAATATCATGCAACCATTAAAAAAGAAAATCCATGTGACCACATTTGAGCAACTTAATAACTTAGTGAAGCCTGTTTTAAAATAAGAAGTTTTTTAAAAAGGGATAGTCATACAGTTCAGTGTGAAACCTCTAGGTTCACACACAAAAAAATTAAAAACAAAATCCTGTCAATCCAACAAGATGCATGAACTTCAAGGATATTATGCTAAGCAAAGCAGGCCAATCCAAAAAGGACAAGTACCATAATATTTCAAATATAGAAACAGAAAGTATAAAGATGGATGCCAAGGACTAAGGATGGAGAGATAGAAGAGAATAATTGTTTAATGGGGATAGAATTTCAGGTGTGCATAATGAAAGGTTTTAGAGATATGTTGTAAAACAAAGACTGTGGACATACTTAACACTACTGAATGGTACACTAAAAATGGTTAAATGGTAAATTTAATAATGTGAGAGCTTTAAATCACAGTTTAAGAACTTCTTAATCCTCAAAACTAAAAACTATAAAAAAACTGTAGAAATCTCTTAGGTTATACTTAAATCATTAACTAAATTTTTTAAAATGTTTCTGTTCAATGAAAATACTATGGTAATATTACTTGAAAAAATACTGCACGGAGTTGTTTTGTTAATTATGCTTAAATTCTTGTGACAGTATTTACAATGATAAATTTTTTTATTGTCATGACAATATAATTTGGGGATTATTATGGGTTAAAGAAGTCATCCCCTTGGGCCAGAGATTTAGCTCAGTGGTTCCAGTGTATGCCTTGCAAGCGCAAGGTCCTGTGTTCAATCCCTGGTAACTGCATACCACAATGCCGGGAGTGGTGACCTCATGCCTATCAGCAATCAGAACCACACACCACAGTGCCAGGTATTTTGGCTCATGCCTGCAATCCCAGCCCTTGGGAGTCAGAGGCAGGAGGATTGCTGTGAGTTCAACCTTGCCTGGACTACATAGTGAGCTCAGGACCAGCCTGAACTACAAAGCGAGACCATGTCTCAAAAAAAAAGCTATCCTTGGGCCAGAGATTTAGCTCAGTGGTTCCAGCGCCTGCCTCACAAGCACAGAGTCCTGAGTTCCATCCCAGTAGCCACATACAATGCTGGGCGTGGTGACTCACGCCCACCAGCAATCAATACCACATACCACAGTGCCGGGCGTGGTGGCTCACGCCTGTAATCCCAGCACTAGGGAGGCAGAGGCAGGAATATTGCTGAGTTCGAGGCTTGCCTGGGCTACATAGTGAGAGCTCAGGGCCACCCAGAACTACAAAGCGAGACTCTTTGTCTCAAAAAAAAAAAAAAAAAAAAGCTATCCAATATGTCAAACTAAATGATGTCTTTAAGATTCTACTGAAGTCTAAAATCCCACACTTCTTATTAGTTTAGTAGTAAGAACAAAGTCCAACATTTTTTAGGTGTACTGTACACACATACTTCTGTATCTTAAAAACTCAAAGGAAGAAACAGTTTCACAAAAACATAGAAACAATAAAGTTCAAAGAAAAATGTTAGAAGTATTAAAAAAATCATAAAGATACTTCACAAATTTTACCATTATTCACCAAGAATTCTTTCAAGAGAATGGTTTAATCCTTTTTCATTGCTATTATAGAATACCAGAGGCTAGTATTCTATAATACAAAAAAAGAAGCTTCTTTTTCACATTTTGAGAAGCTGGAAGTACAGGGTTGGCAAGGGGCTTTCACTGTAACATTTCATGAGAGAACGCAGAAAGGACAAGATACTAGATGTAAGAGAGAAAAAAAATAGAGTCAGTGTTGCCTTTATAAGAAATCCACTCTCGGGCCGGAGGGTTAGCTCAGTGGTTCCGGCGCCTGCCTCACAAGCACAAGGTCCTGAGTTCGATCCCTGGTAACCACATACAATACTGGGCATGGAGACATGCCTACCAACAATCAACACCGCATACCACAATGCCAGACATGGTGGCTCACACCTGTAATCCCAGCACTCAGGAGGCAGAGACAGGAGGATTGCTGAGTTCGTGGCAGCTTGCCTGGGCACCATAGTGAGCTCAGGGCCAGCCTGAACTACAAAGTGAGACCCTGTCTCAAAAGCAAAAAAAAAAAAAAAGAAAAAGAAAGAAATCCACTCTCACAATAACTAACTTATTTAGGCAATATCAACACTAACCCATCCACCTCTTATGGATCCCACCTCTAAACACTGTTACACTGGGGATTAAACTTCCAACACAAGAATTTTGAGGGATACCACAGTTTGGGGCTATTTATGTTTTAGCTTGTGATAAAGTTGTATTATTCACCTCCATCCCACCCCTTCTCCATCACTACTTAAACCAAATAACAATTAGATACAATGCAAACAGAGCCTGTGGCAAAGATGGCTCGGCCTCTCCTGAAATAGTCAGAGCCATAAGCCAGCTTGGCATTTCTCCAGGCTTGTCAGGCTATGGTCCAACTGGCTTACAGTACACTCAAAGGACCAGCAAAGGTCTTGCACACGTCATTTGGTTGATTCTCCAGTGCCCTAGGCAGGACTTCTAGTATCTAAACCACTCCTTCTGTATCAGTCTTTGTCTTATTTCCAAAGAGAATAAAAGGATTCACAGTAATCTGTTTAACAAACTTAACCATTAGGAAGTTTTTCTTTATGTCCACCCTAGCTCCCCCGCACTGAAGTTAAAGATGATTTCCTTTTGTTCTCTTCTCGGCAGTTAGGGGAACAGCTGGTTACCAATCTCCATACTGTAACCATTCATAAACTTGAAAACTTTTACTAAGTCACCTGCCACATGTCTTTTTCCCACATTTAATAGTCCTAACTCATTTAACATTCCTACATAAATTTGATTTTTCTGAACTTTTGATCTAGTTTATTCTTCTCTTCATCTAATTTATGGCCTAGCATTAGACCACTGACATTGAAGTTTAAGTTGGGAAGGCTTTAAAGTGAACTGGACAGAAGGTGTAAGGACTGTGAGTCAAAGCCTAGGAATGGCAAGATGGGAGACAGAGAAAATTGGAGGAATACACACTCAAATTTATACTCTTAAGTCTTAGGAATGGAAATCTTAGTCGTTTTGAATTTTCTACAGTATTCTACAATCGTCGAGGTATTTTCACATTTGTCATTGGCTAACATTACATTTAGCTGCAAAGTTTGTGAAAGTCAGTCTTGTCCTACATTTGGAAACATACTGTCCAAGGCACCCGTAAGTATTATAATATATATATATTCTATTCTATTCTATTCTATTCTATTCTATTATATTATATTATATTATATTATTATTACAGTGGCCAACATAGAAGAATGTAAATCTCCAGTAGTTCATCAGCTAATAAATACTGAATACAAATATTAAAGTCACACAAAAAGACCAATGGGGGCTGGAGGGTTAGGTCAGTGGTTCTGGCGCCTGCCTTGCAAGCGCAAGGTCCTGAGTTGGATCCCCGGTAACCACATACAATGCTGGGCGTGGAGACTCACGCCCACCAACAATCAATACCGCATAACACAATGCCAGGTGTGGTGGCTCAGCCTGTAATTCCAGCACTCGGGAGGCAGAGACAGGAGGATTGCTGAGTTCAAAGCTTGCCTAGGCTACATAGTGAGCTCAGAGCCAGCCTGAACTACAAAGCAAGACCCTGTCTCAAAAAAAACAAAAAAAAAGACCAATGGTCTGGCTCTATCCCACTCTTTCATCAAATAATAAAGCATAATTATTCCTGAGATGATCATTCCTTGGCCTGACACTACAGTTTTGATCTAAATTCTGAATGATAGAAAGTCCTGAAAATGGCTCCTGTGCCTCAAAAAAAAAAAGTCCCATACACATGACACCAAGTTTTCTTAAATGCTTTTTCAAATTTTGTTAAATAACCCAACAATACACAGATATATATATATATATATATATATATGTGATACATAGATATATATATATCTGATATACACAGATATATATATATATATATATATATATGAGACGTTTTTTCTTGATTATACCAAAATTGTGAGAGTACAAAGATATCTAGCTAAATAATTTGTACAAATTGAGAAGTTCTATAGTTTCTCAAACACTATAATTCTGCCTCAGGTCTTTTTTTCTTTGAAGAATATTTTCTCCTATTTATATGGCTCAATTTGTATTTTTCAACTGTAGATCAAACTCTATTTTTTTTTTTTATGGTACCGGGATTAAACTCAGGCCCTTGGGCTTCCAAGGTAGGTGCAGTACCACTGGAGCTAAATCCCTGGCCCCTCAAATTCTATTCTTAAGAACCAACATAAAGTGTCTTAACCATTATGTATGTGTCCCTCCATACATTTTTAAA
>PVIC010029278.1:0-22637 GCA_004025085.1 Thryonomys swinderianus
TAAAAACAGCATGATATTGGCAAAGCAAGGAAGGAAGGAAGGGGAAGGGGAGGGGAAGGAAGGGGAGGGGAGGGGAGGGGAGGGGACAGGAGAGGAGAGAAAAGAGAAGAGAGGGTGGAGATTTAGCTCAGTAGTTCTGGTGCCTGTCTCGCAAGCGCAACCTCAAGGTCCCAAGTTCGATCTCAGAAACCACAGACAGTGCCGGGCGTGGTGTCTCACGCCTGTCATCCCAGCCCTCAGGAGGCAGAGACAGGAGGACTGCTGAGTTTGAGGCTTGTCTGGGCTACGTAGTGAGCTCAGGGCCAGCCTGAACTAAAAAGTGAGACCCTGTCTCAAAAAAAAAAAAAAAAAAGATTTGTGGATCAAACAAACAGAAAAAAACAGAGAAACAAGTGCCGTGCATGGTGGCTCATGCCTGTAATCCTAGCACTCAGGAGGCAGAGGCAGGAGGATTGCTGAGTTTGGTGCTTGCCTGGGCTACATAGTGAGCT
Organism: Thryonomys swinderianus; assembly: GCA_004025085.1. Lineage (NCBI taxonomy): Eukaryota > Metazoa > Chordata > Mammalia > Rodentia > Thryonomyidae > Thryonomys > Thryonomys swinderianus. The sequence continues at coordinate 492 of PVIC010029278.1, forward strand.
CAGGGCTAGTCTGAACTGCAAAGCAAGACCCTGCCTCAAAAAATGAAAACAAACAAACAAACAAAAAAAAAAACAGAGAAACAACTTCAGCCACATTGCCACATTCAACTACTGTATCTTTGATGAAGGGGTCAAATACAATCTCGGGAAAAGATAGCCTCTTTAACAAAAAGGTGCTGGAAAACTGGCTGTTCACATGTGAAGGCTGAATCTAACTAAGACTTCATCTTTCACCATATATTAAACAAAAATCAAAATAGATCAAACATCTAAATATTAAAAGAAGCAATCTGTTTGAAGGCAAAACAAATAATACTATTGAAGACAGAGTAAGCAAAGACTTTCTGAACAGAACCCTGGTTGCACAAGAAATTTCGTCAAGAATCAACACATGTGGACACAATAATAAGTGAAATAAATAGATCACAGATATGTAAATACCCATCTTTTCTTTGATGTGAGCACCTGTAGATGTAAAGGAGCTCTAGAATGTATGATAGTTTTTGTAGAACGGGAAATATCCAAAAGGAATTTAGTGTGGGAACGTGATGAGGGGAAGGAATAAATATGATTCGGGAAAAAATAAAAGAGTATGTATATAGCGGGTGGGGAGGGTGTGGGTGAGTTAGGGATGTGGGTAAAAATGAGAATTGACCTGTGTCACACACTGGTACAAATTCCCCAATGTTGTGTGTGATTGTGAGCTGTGTATATAATGTATCAATAAAGAAGTCAATTTTAAAAAAAGAATCAACACATGAAATCACAGTGAATTTAAAACCTCCTGAACAGCGAAGGAAACTGCCAATGGAGTAAAAAGAGAATGTACATACTGGGAAAAAGTATTGCCATCTACTCCACAAAGACTAAAATTTAGAATATACAAAGAACAAAAATTTAAAGATTCCCCCAAATTTCAAAAATGCTATAAAATTGGGCATTTTAAATGAATAGATATTATATTTCTCAGATGAAAAAGTAAAAGACAATAAATGTATGAAAACATGTTCAACATTGCTGGCCATTTGAAAACTACAATTAAAACAACATTGAGGTTCTCTGTCATTACAAAAAAAATGGTTACCATCAATAAATCAACCAATAGCAAGAGCATGGGGGGGAAAGGTATCTTTCTTCATTGTTGATTTATTGTTGATTCACTAAAAGTAGAAATTCTACTTGACTGAATATTTCCCTTCAAGCTATCTTCCCCAAGAGTTAAAGTGATGAATGGACACCCATGCTAACAGCAGCACAATTCATAATAGTTAAATCTTGAGAGCAGCTGATATGTCCATCAGCAGGTAAATGGATAAAGAAAATATGGTATTTACACATAATGGCATCACTTTCCCATAAGGAAGTACACAGTTGAGTAATTTGTAGTAAAATGGATACACCTGGAGACCATAATGTTAAAGAAAGTCAGATACACAAGTTTAAACATCACGTGGTTTCTCTAATACGAGAAAGCCAATATATACAGAAGTGCAAAAAAATCCTCCAAACAACAAGAAAAAGATATTGTAATTCAGCATAGGTAATGTATCTAAAAGTATACCCTGATTTAGTATAACTGTCATACTCTTATATGTTTTTGGCTGTTAGTCTGGCTCTTAATCTGTATGTATGATAATTCACTTGACAAGGACTCACAAGATAAATAAATGATACTGGCAAAATAAAAGGAGGGTTGGGAAAAAAGATCCGAAATGTGTTGTGTACATATGCCAATTCCCTACAGTAAATGTAATCATTATGTACTGCAAACATGTACTAAGAAAACTTACAAGTTAAAAAAAGAAAACATAAAAATATTAATTATGGTGGTATGTGGAGGCAGGAGTAGCAATAAATTGTCAGTCTGTTTTCTTTACCAGGAATCTTTGCCTGCACTTTCAAATAAATTTTTGTTATGACAAGAACAATTTAAAATGAACCCCCATATTGAATAAGATTTTAAAAAATGATCCCTTGTCACTAATCCCATGAATGCCCAAGGTTTTTGTTGTTGTTGTTTTGTGGTAACCAGGGACTGAACTCAAGACGTTGCACTTGCACTGAGCTACGTCCTTGGCCCAGTGGCCATGTATTTAAAAGTCCAGCCCACTGATCTTTTGATCAATGTGAAAACGGAAGGATGTGTCAACTCTTTATAGACGCTGAGAACAGCCGGAAAGATCTAGAGCATTTAGAATTAAATATAGGCAAAATGAGAGCCAAACACGCACATACACCTTGCCAGGCTCGCTCTACTGCCTGACTCTTACTGCAGCTTGACTGTACTCCTGCCCCTCCCCCCAGGTTGGGCCAAGATGAGAACATGAGGAGGAAATCTATGATGATGCTAAGAACACATAGATATTCTGCTTGTATGTTTTGCACACGTAATACCTGATTACATAAAGTCCAATGTGTCATCTGGAAGCACAGTTTAGTGTACCACGTACAAACTAATGTTTGCTGTATCATCTTCAGAATGAAAACTTAAAACACGGGGAGATGTATATGAGGTCCCACAAATACAAAAATATGTGGCACATTTAGGGGTTTATTGGGAATAATGAGGCTGCTAGAAATGGACACTCTTGCAGGGATTCTGGCTGGGCTGGTCTCATACACAGTTCTGACCCATTTGCTCCTCTTTGTCTCCTCACATATCCTGTCTTTTCCTAAAGAGTTTGACTTTATTTTGAGTGGGTCATTAGAGTATAAGATCATGTCATAGTTTTAAGGCATCTGAAGATGTTGAAATATGCCCTACCATTGAATGTGTGGCATGAAATTAATCAGAATCATGGGGACAAAAAGAAAAAAAATAGAATACTTTTTTTACAGGTGCTAGGCCCAATTTCTACCATTAATATGTACCATGTATAACCCCTTTATCAGGTACTAGACAATAATTCACAACACACACTCTGAAGGCCTGTTGAGGCCCAAGTTCTGGTCTAAACATTTACCTAATTGAGTGACTTTATCAAAAATTCTATGTAAAATCAAAATAATGCCTTACTAATGTAAATGGCTCCCTTTATATAACATGTTTAATAAACATTAATAATTAGTATTAATAATTGAAACAAAATTGTAAAAAGTGGCTTTACTAGTCCAGAAAGTGGAGGTATTTTCCTATCTAAACTTTGAATCAAACTAAAAGCTATTATACCACAAGGTTACAGATTTAGACCAAAAACGTTAAATTTGAATAAAGCACTGGTGTTTATTTGGAACATCTTAGTCTTACAATAATATTGATAAGAACCAAACTCATTGAAATTTTATCACTTATTTTAGGGGGAAACTTGAAAAGCTTATAGGAAAAAGTAGTTAAGGATAATGAGATTGGTGATAAAAATATAACAATGAAGTTCAATCCCATTTTGACTTACTACCATTTGTCATTCACTCCTGACTCTAGTCCCATCCCACCTCCCAGACTTATTTTAAAATCCAGGTCACAGCTACTACTTCCAAGTATTGTGCTTCCTTGGAACACACCAGTCAGTCATCACACTTCTCACTCTGGCAGGCCTCTTCCCATCAGGGAACTCCCTTCCCTTCTCAAGTCCCAGTTGAAATGCTGCACCCTCTGCAGAACTCCTGTCAGTTCTTAACCTTGAATGACCCCCACCCTTCTTTGTCATTCAACAGTACACTGTTGACGTTGCTGTCCTGCCATCCTGTTAAACTGTGTTGTATCATAGACCTTTGGAACAGTGCCTATCTTTCCCACTAGACTAAAACACTCTGAAGGAAGGGGCCATGCCTTCTTTCCTTGAACTCAGTGTTTTTGATTTTATTTTTGAAGTCCTGGTGACTGAACCCAAAGTCTTTGCACTCAATGAAAATCCCAGTCTTTTTTTTTTTCCCCTCACAGGACCTTTTTTTTTTTTTTTTTTTTTTAGGCTGCTAAATTGCTCAGGCTGGACTCAAACTTGCAACCATCCTCCTACCTCCACTTCCCAGAGCACAGTTCTTCCCTTATTCTTTTCTCCTCTCCAGTCTCCTCCCTTTCCTTCACTCCTCTCCCTCTCCCTTTCCTTTATTCATTTTTCTTTTGTACTGGAACCATACCTAGGGCTACTTTGCTACTGAGCTCCAACTCCAGCCCTTTTCATTTTTATTTTGAGACAAGAGTCTTAGTTGATCAAGATGGCCTCAAACTTGTGAGCCTCCTTACCTTGGCCTTTTGAGTAGGGAGGATTATGAATATAAAGTCTATAATTCAATCCCTGATCCACAGAGAATAACGTGGCATCTACAAAGAACCTCCCAGAGAAAAATATCAGCTATCCCGAGATGTATGCAGTTTTGTAATTTTTAATTAAAACTGACGTCACTAGGTGATTCTTTTCCTGGAAAGCTACAGTTTCTCCAGCAAGTTATTGGTTCAGTTCATCTGTCTACAGGTCTTCTGAAAGCACTGCATTCTGTGAATGAATCTCAAGAGATGTCTCCCTGTAGAAAAGACTACACAAAATCCCAGTTCCACAGAACCGGGGGCTGGAGGGAAATCTGAAGCTCTGACAACATCTGTCCGGTTGCGATCACCCAGCTCTCTTTTCACGGCTAGATCCACCCCGAAGCAAGACAATCTGTCCTGATAAAGGATCCAGACACGCTCTCACTGTCAGCATCACCACCAGTTTTTTAGGGACGGCCTCAGAAGCCCACAGAGATCTGCTACGGCCCTGCTCTACCTCTCCAGTATTCTTGGGCCACCCCAGCCCCACTCACCGAGGGGATAGGAAGGGGCCCTGCCACCCCACTCACCTGCCCACCAGGGGGAGAACCAACCGGGAAGATCTTAGCATGCGGGTGGTGCGGACTACAGGACTTGTTGCAAAATTTTACGTTAAATAAATTTATTAACTAATTTCTACTTCTAAGGACCTGGGGGGGGGCTTGTTTCTGGCAATCATATGGGTGCTAAACCTGTATTTAATTATTATTTATAAGAGGCTATAATCATGTAATGAATAATCTGCCATTCCACTCTGTCATCTTCTCTGGCTTCCTCAGTCACCTACCTATGCAAGTCTGGACAATTTCTAAGAAGCTGCTACCCTGCTGGAAGGTCGGGAAGACAGTGGGAACCCACCCTCCATCAAAACTATACACTGTAACTCAAGACTTAAAAAAAATACACAGACATTGGCCCACCAATTGGTCCCCCCAAAAGTTATATTAAGTAACATACGATACAAATAATATATTTAGTGTAAATGCTGCCTCAACTTCCGGGATCGTTTGTGCTGGATAGAGCGGCATCCTGAGAATAAAGCAACGCTTGCTTCTGACAGCCACGTTCTGCAACAGCTACCAGGTGTCTGGGGACCCTCTGGGCCCTGCTGAACCTGGGTAGGATTCCTCGGGTGAGCCAGAGAGGGGAAATAAGCATCAAGTCTTCCCGAGTTCCGCTCGCGGTCCAGATGGCCAAGGTGCCAGCGCCTCCGTCAGTGCGGCGAATCTGGACTCCTGCGCTCACCCGAGGTGACCTGGGGCTGTGGACGAGCCGGTGGCGCCGCCGAGCAGAATCTGTCCGATCCCCTCGTGCCACTGTTTTCCAGCTCTGATGCACAAGGGCGCCCCAACACCTACCCCGAGCACCTGTCTGCACCCGCGCCTAGCCCGGGCTCCTGGGGCTCACACACCTCCTCGGTTCTCCCTTCAGCAAGGCCCCAAGCTGGATCAAGAACCCCGGGACAGCGCCCCTCCTCTTCCCGCCCATCTGGGGCCACTTTCCCCACCGCCGCTTCCACCACCACCTCTAGAATTCCCCTTCTCTTTACCGTCCCCCTCCACGCAGAACGCAGCCCTGGGACTCCCAGGGCATCCCACCCACTGCGGAGGAGAACTTCACGTACAAGCAGAGTGTGGAGGGGTCGCGCGAGCCGCCAGGCTGCGCCCCAAGGAGAGCCCGGCTGGGAGCTGCGGCCCGCGCGCCGCCTCCCGGGGGCACTTCCCGCCTCCAGACGCCGGGGCGGCCGCGGCCCGGGACCCTCCGCGAGCTCGTTACCTGCGTGCGGGGTCCGGGCGCAGCACAGGCGCGGTGCCCGGGCGGGCCGGGCGGCTGGACGGCGACCGTGGCCGCAGCTCTCGCCTGCAGTCCGGCCGCGCGTTTTTATCCCGGGCCGGGCCGGCCCCGCCGCCGTATTGGGCAATCGGTGCCGCTAGGCGCTGCCCCGGGGGCCGCCGCCCTTCGCCCCGCCGAGCCCCGCGGCGGCGGCGGCCACATGGAGCTGGGGAGCCGGCCCCTCCTGGGTCTCCCCCCTCTCTTCCTCTTCCTCCTCCCCAGGAACTTTGTTTGTCCCTCGTCTCTCTTCTTTGCGGGGCACCCTGGCCAGTCTGAACCGGTTGTGACTGAGCCGCAGAGGGAAGGAGGCGGAGATGGAGGCGGAAAAGCGGGCGGTAGGGGCGCTGCGCCTGCTCGTGCGCGGCGGGCCGGGTGCGCGGGGCCGGCGGGAGGGAGGACGCCGCCTGCCGCCTCCCGCTCGCCCGGAGCTCCCGAGCCCGCGGGGGAGGTGGGCACCCCGGCTTGGCACCTCTCGGGAGCGCGCGCCAGTGTCCCCGGGGGCCCACCACTTGCGGGAGGGAGCCCAGCCCGCCAAGGTCGCCGCGCCTTTGTGGGGGGCCCAGGCAGGTCTGGAAGCCACGCAAGTTCCACCCGTCTCCCCGGCTCCCAGGGCCCGCGGCGCCCTCCGGCCGGAGCCCTATCCAGCTGGCGGTGATCCCGGAGAAATGGGGACCAGAACTTTGTGAGGTGGGGAGCGAGGGTGCCAAGTGCTGTGCTTTGTGACAGCTCCGCGGGAGGAGAGGGCGTCCCGAGGCGCGTCCGAGGACGGCTGAAGGGGACCCGCGGGGGGGGTGGGCAGACTGGAGACGGTGCCTCGGGACGGGGTTCGCGGTAGGGCCGCCCCACTCCCCGCGGGCACAGGCACTCTTCCAAGGCGCTGTGTTTGCGTCCGTTTCAGGGGAAGCGGCCCATACTTTCTCGAAGGGGACTAGGACCATCCATCGCCTGGAGGAGAAATCCCTTCATCCACTTCAAGCCAGAGGTTCTGCAGAAGACAAGGACTACGCCTCCCCAGGGTTCCTTTTGGAAATCCAGATGAAGAGGCCTGGACTTCCGGAGCCGTTTCCCTGCCTGCAGGAGCAGGAGACCCCAGTCGTGACTGCACCTCGGAGGCTGCTTGAGAGGACCTGGCCGTGCCTGCTGTGTCTCTGCGCTGCACCCCCACATCCTCCTCAGTGCCTGTCTTCCTTCCCTGCTCCCCCTGGAGCTGGGGATTGAACTCAGGGAGTCACATGGGCCGTGGGAACACTGTACCACTGAGTGACCCCAAATTCTTTGGGGTTGGTTTGTTTGCTTAGAGACTCATTTAGTTGCTCAGGCTAGTCTTGAATTTGGGATCCTCCTGCCTCAGCCTCTAGAGTGACTGGGATTATGGGTGTGTGTGCCAGCACGACAGGCTAGATATCTTTTCACAGATTGTTCCATCCCTTTTCATGAATGCAGCATAGCTACAAAAGACACTTCAACTTGAAATAAAAATAACTAAAGAAATAGATTTTAGGCTTTTGTAGTAGTTAGCTCAGAAGTCTGTAAATGAGTTTCTTTTCATTCTCACACTCTAAGACAAAAGATCAGAAAATAAACGTGGATCAGTCATTCTCTCTTACATTTGTAGAGCTCTTGTTTAAAAGGACAAATTTTCATTGCTCAACCTTAAAGATACACTATATTCTATTTTTACTTTCACTTCTCCAGAATATCATTTCATCTTCTCTTCCCTTTCTCTTTTGAAATTTAGGGGAAAGGGGAGAAAGACTGGAGAAGTAAAGGCTATTCCTGGAGAGTCCACACAACGTCAAGAAGTGTGCTGTTTCCTACCCTCGCAGTTATCTCCTGCGGTTGGGCGGTGTTATCTCCCTCTCAGGGAAGAGGAACTGGGTTCAGGGAGGTTACATCACTTGCTGATTCACTCTACAGCCAAGTGAAGAAGGGACTGAGTAGCTCAAGGCTGGTGAGAGCTGGCACCTGGGACCCACGTCTCCCTGCCTGGGACCCATGCCTCAGCTCCGGCCTCAGCAGGAACCCAGGGAGAAGATGCTGTCGTGTTATCCCTGTGTTGCCACTGGGCAAATGAACTAGAGAGAGCCAGATCCATTGCCCCAGTCACTGTGAGTGACAGGTCACGCTCACTCTGCAACCTCACTTAGGAAGTGGTACCCTGAACCCTGGTCATCCAGTGCCCTAAAGAGAGTTGAAAGCAGAGACAGAACGTCCCAGTGGACAGGCCTGACCACGTGTGCTTTTGTGGTTATGTGTGTGTACATAAATACACACTTTCCACTTCACTCCCTTCTGACTTGCGCTAAATGCTTCAAACCCATGATCAAAACAGCACACACGTGTTCGTGTGCATCAGCCCCCAGAGGACCCTGCATACCTCCAGGAGAAGCTCACGACGCGTACTCACTCGCGGAGCCGATGTGTTTAGTGCCTCTCTTTCTAGAGACAGGGTCTGGCGCCAGGTCCAGGTGGGCCTCAAGCTCCTGATTCTCCTGCCTGCTGGGGCTGGAAGCAGGGGCTCCCGTGCTGAGCTTTATCGCCTGTACACAGCAAAAGTAGGCTCCCGAGGGCAGGGAGGAGGCTACCCATTTGTCATGGTTCCCTAAACACAGTGGCTTAGAAGAGAAATTTGCTGAGAGATCGTTTGCCGAATGAAAAGGTGAATGAATGAATGACCATATGCACAAATGAATGAACACACGCCCCAACAGTCTGTCACTGTTTTGCTGCAAAGGGACATGAAAATTCCTCAGTTGCTTTACTTTGGCAGGAGTAAACTTAATCTAATTGTTTAATCTCACAGAGTAAATGCTACTATATTTACTCATTCTAGAGAAGGGAAACTAAGTTCTCAGAAGATTAAATACACTGCCCAAGTCAGAGGGAACCAAAGCAGCAGAGGCAGGGGGAAACACAGGCAGCGTGAACCCAGGGCCCACACTTGTTCCGTGTGGTCACACTGTGCTTGTTTCCAGCTTTCCCCTAGTATTCACGCGCCACACACAGTAGGTTCTTGTCGGTGGACTGAGGAGGGGCGGAGACAGCCCCTTCATGAGTGCGGGACAGTCCAAAGCCATTTCCCACATTTTACATTCCCCTGTGGAAGTGGTGTTTTGAGCATCTCCTTTCACGACCTGCGGTGGGATCCTGGTAGATGACAGATTAGCAGAGAAGAGTTGGTTCCCAGAGACAAGCTGTCAGAGTTCAAATTTGCCAAAGGATTCCATTTCTTCTTATGAAAATAAAAGGTGGAATACATGAATATTGTTTGAAAATAAGCATAAGAAGAGTGAATTGAATTTTTCTTATGAAACAGGGCCAGTTTTTTAAACAATGTGCCTCTACCTTAATATCTGACTTAAATGTACTACACAAAAGTTTAGACAGCCCCAATTTTTTTCAGTTCAAAATGTTAACTTTTGGCCTTTCCCTGCTCTTTATTACATGATGTAAGAGAAAGAGTATGACTGCTACTCTACATACGGAGGTCATGCAACCCCAACTTTGTGGCTAGATCAAAGACTGCTGCTTGATTTCCACAAGTAGACACTTCTCATTTGGAAAATGAAATCATCATAGATCTATTCATTACACTGCAATTTTGAATTCTTAGATCTAATTTAGAAGATGGTATGTAACTCATGAAACTAAAAGTTATAAGAAAAAAATATATCCTTGAGGAGAAAAATGTAAAGTCAAGCTGCTCCACAACAGTTTGAATGCAGGCTGAAGCTGACCTGGATAGAACTGATCTAAAAGGATAAACAGTTGTCACCCACCAGTCCCCACTCTAGGCTGGACTCCCAGGGGACAGTTTACTCATCTCCATCTCTAAAACCACCACATTATAGTGCTTCTCAAACTTTTCCATCGTAGCACTTAGTACTTTGTGATTCCAAATGGTAAGCAAAACAGCTCTCTGAAGAGCTGTAGATTTGAGAGCCTGTACGTTGTTATAAAGATTCTTGTGAATCCTGCCTTCTACTTTATATCCATATTCTTTACAATAATAATAATAATATCTAGTATTAATAATGTCCATTTGGTTTAATACATTATTTACATATTTATTTTGAATACTACTAATAATGCAATCTAATAATAAAAAGAACTCAGATTGTTGAGCAATTCCTAGGCACAGTGTCAGTGTCTAGACAGGGAACTGAATTTATCCCAAATGATCAAACAAAGAAAATATAATGAGAAAATATCTATGTATGGAGATAAGAGCAGGGGTGAAAAAATCAACAAGGGGCACTCAGAGACCAGGGATAGTGGAGGCTATTTCCGCCCTTAAAGCTTAAGTGACAAAGGGAAGACTTACTGTTCTCAGCCTCTGAGGGAATAGTACTTACCAAGAGGGGCCACCTGAAGGAAACTGGGATTGGGAAGAGATGTCATTTTATGGCTGGAGATGAGGTGCCAAGATGGAGATGGACAGAATACACTCTCCCCCTGCCCCTCTCTCTCTCTCTTTCTTTCTGCAAAACCCAAGCAGAAATTGCAGACTGAGGGAGTCCAGCAAATGCTGCCCACAAAAGGTCAGCCTTCCAGACAGAGGTACAAAGAAAGGTAAATACTAGATTAAGGTGGAGATGTTAGCAAACAGGGACTGACTAGAACCACCAGCACTTAAACACTTTACCTGTATTATATCCTTATGTTTTTGTAGCAACAACCGTGTGAGATAGACACTATTTCCCCACTTAACTGCTGAAAAATAGGAAGTGTAGAAACTCCACCCTTTGTCCAACAGTTGGATTCTGTCTGTCTTCTGTGCTCTTTACTGTCCTTCTATTTAATCAAAATCTATCAGAATAAAATTTTCCATCTCCTTACATTGTTTTAAGAATATTTTTGTAGGGGTTGGGGATTTAGCTCAGTGGTTCCAGTGTCTGCCTTACAAGCGCAAGGTCCCAAGTTCAATCCTTTGTGGTGGGCCAAGGTGGCTCATGCCTGTAATCCCAGCACTCGGGAGACAGAGGCAGGAAGGTTGAGCTCAGGGCCAGCCTGAACTACAAAGCGAGACCCTGTCTCAAAGAAAAAAAACATTTTCTTAGTAAAATAGTTGGCCCATTTGCTCCGTGTCTGTGTGTTCATCATCACCACCTCTATTCTGATGTCTGTCTTACTTTCCCCAATAATCCACCCATTGGCCAGCCTCACGAGTTTTATGTGCTAGTATTATTACTATCCTCTGTATCCTTTTCCTGAATTCCACAGATGTGCCCTGTCTGTTATATATAATATAACTCTACGCAGGTACTACAAAGTAAACTGTCCATTGTTATTTATCCATTTATCAAGAATTATTCATTTATTTTGTGCCAGGTGTCATATAAAAACAAAGGCGCATGCCGTTTAGGAGTTAATGATTCACATGGATGCACTGGCTAATTGGGGCACTGTGTGGTACTAAGGAAGCATAGAATCAGAAACACAATGGTTTGGCTACAAAGGAGACATTCCAAGAAAAAAAGAGCAGAGCATTGGCAAAGTCTTCTTGGCTTGAGAGGCTACCGTGGTATGCTAGGAAATGACAGTTGACAATTACAAGGATTAAAAACAGAACATGTGTGGAAAGTGACAGTAAACAGGTGTAGAAACTTAATCTACAAGTAACAGTTCCTATCTTTTGACAGGATTCCATAAACTGGAAAATTTGATAGGACCAGAGTCCATGTGGACTTTCTCAATGTCTCGGACTACAGAGCCTTCTTGAGAAATACATGAGTGGTTATTTTATCTGCATACTTGCAAGATTTCACTCCAAATTCAAAGTTCAAAGAAGAAAATGTACGCTGACCTGGCTTGGACCACTAAACCATCCCTACAGGAGGGGAAGACAGGGCACTTGAGGAGCACTTCTCTGGAGAAAACTAATTCACCAAAAGAAAATCGGGCTGCTGACTAGCCACAAAAGGGGTCCTTTCCTGTACTTTGGATCACTGACATTCTTACCTCCCTCTGAAAAACAAAGGAGGTCCAGAGTGATGTTTCAAACACAAATTCCATGGCTGAATTTGCATTTCCAAAGCATTCTTGGAAACCATGTTGGAATATAGACTGGAAAGCAAACTAGGTAGGAGGTTGAGTTAATAGATGAGGTAAAAGTTATGAAAATATGAAAAGAGAAAGTAATTATAAAAAGATAAAATAATTGATTTGAGTGATGAACAAGTGATACAAGTGATGAATATAGGGATTATTAGAGAGAAAGGCCGAGGGTCCCTCCAGATTTCCCATAAGAGCTTACAAAAAATTGTTGAAAAATTAAGGAAGTGAACCTCACAACACAGAACCCCCAGAATAGTTCCAATTTCAAACATTGTGTCTCATTTTCCTAACAGCACATTCAAAACAGAAGCATTATTTAACCTATTTTTTTTTTTTTTTGAGGCAGGATCTCGCTTTGTAGTTCAGGCTGAGCTCACTGTGTAGTCCAGGCAAGCCTCAAACTCAGCAAGCCTCCTGCTTCTGCCTCCTGAGTGCAGGGATTAACCTAAAAATGTTTATAAGACTTCGTTTGCAGCTGGAAAGGTACACAATTCTCCCATCAGACTCAGTTTCCTGATTTGAGGTTTGGAACTTTGATAATAGATCACTTAATAGATGCAATAGAAACAAAAAGTGGGAAGCCCTCTACAGGACAGTACCATGAGCAGTAATGTCTATGCCCTCTCCCCTCAAAAAAGCTAGACTTTTGCTGGAAATAGGCCTGCCCTAATCAAGAAAGATCAAGGCTTGATTCAAGGATAAAGAAGCCTTAGAAAAAAAGAGCAGTATCTTTGTCAGCAATAAATGAACATCTGTCGAACTCTAGATGCACAGCCAGCTCAGACAGAAGAGTGCCAACAACCTTTCTACCTTCACCAAATTCATCACTGTATCCTTGATAAAAATCACGATGATTCTAAATCTACCGAGTCACATGACCCACAGTATAACTGCTTGGATCTGTCACACAGATTCTGGTACCCACTGAACTAAGGCTGAATTAACCATCAGCCTCGTGTATAGGGATGATTATAAGTTTCGTCTGTTGAACCTGGTCTTCCCGATAGCTTTCCAAGTGCAGAGTAGCTACTTCTGGTTATTTTGAGCATTAGGACATTTTGTGCCTTGACTACTTCTCCTAGTTACACTTGGTCCTAAGTGGAGGTTTCCATTTTTGTTTCTAAACGGCATTCTTTAATTAGAGATTTAGAACTAGAGGGGCCCTGGAGATTCACAGTGGCAACTTCATATTCAATGTATGTAGAATTTAATCTGCTAATGTTTCAGCTGAAGAACTGGAAATTCCAGGAAGTTGAATGAAAGAAGGTTGAAGGCCGAGATGACAAGAGCTCAGAACCTGAAGGTGAGACCACCTATTCAATTTGTGACTTCCATGAGATTCTCTATCTGCCCCTTACCTGTTTCTTCATCTGTGCAGTGGGGAGAGTAATTTCTAACACACATGGTAGTTATAAAGATGTGAGAGTTAAAGAGGAAAAAGTGCTCACTGCAGTTTAACATATAGTAAGTATTTAGTTTCATGACTGTATCAAAGAACACCAACACAACTCAGGTTCTGATCCAACTTTTGTGTCTACAGTAAAAACAGGGAGAGTCTATGTCAATTCTATCAAATTTAAAGTGATATGGGCATTGTACATCTTGTAAGATGTATCATTAAAGGCTGGGGATTTAGCTCAAGTGGTACCGCACCTACCTTGGAAGCACAGGGGCCTGAGTTTGATCCCCAGTGCCCCCGAAATAAATAAATAATAAGATGTATCTTTAAACCATATCACTTGCCAGGTGTGGTGGAGCACTCCTACAGCTACGACCTCCTAGAACTGGGAAGCTTAGAATAAAGAGCATGAATTTGTTATTCTTGGTTATGTAAGGAGATCCTGCTCCAAATACAAAAACCAACAAAAAAATCCGTCATTCAAATTCACTTAAGACGTTTCTGTAGTGACAAGCCAATGTGGTAACTAGTCTAGAGAATTGACAAATACCAATACAATATGAAAACTATCTTTTTAAATAAATAGACTTACTTCTCACAGATAATTCTCATTCCACGTTACACCAATATTTCTGCAACTTAGTATACTGCCGGTCAGTTGTGGTCTTAATGAGCTACAGGATTAGATTCTGATTTAGATGTAATTCTTGGAAAGGCTGATAGCTCAACTTTTCTTTGGCTGGTCAGGGTTATTTTTGAATAGGTTATTCAGCCAATAGTGTTATAATATACTACAAAATCAAAAAATGAACATTGGTATGGGGTGGAAAAAGAAATACCTAATGGAACTCCTGTGGTGATGATGAGTACAATCTGCAGTAAACTTGATTTATTAAGTGTGGCCATATTTTACAAGGAGTCTGTAGTTACTAAATACCAAAAGCCACAAATTCTATATGTGAAGGGTGTCCTTATAGGATACAGCCATAAGAACTGTTTGTAGTTCACAGTATTTCTCTAACCACACAACTAATAATGTTAACCTCTTACAGTAGGAAAAACAGCAAGAAAAATAATCAGCACCTCACACAGGGCAGGCACAGAGAAGGTGCTCGATGATTATTAGGATAGTAAATCCTATGGCCATCAATAGAAAATGTGTCAGGGCTGGAGATTTACCTCAGTGGTTCTGGCACCTGCCTAGCAAGCACAAGGTCTCTGGTTTGATCCCTGGTAACCACACACAATACTGGGCGTAGGAACTCACACCCATCAGCAATCAGCACCACACACCACAATGCTGAGTGTGGTGGCTCACACCTCTCACCCCAGCACTCGGGAGGCAGAGGCAGGAGGATTGTTGAGTTCGAGGCTTGCCTGGGCTACATAGTGAGCTCAGAGCCAGCCTTAACTATTAAGTGAGACCCAGTCTCAAAAAAAAAGAAAGAAAATGTATCAGTTCAGATTGTCATCACCTAATCTGAGGTACTCATAGGAAATGTTTGAAATTTCTTATGTAGTTAACTTTGTAACATAAGATAAGTAATAAAGAACCAGAATAATGGATATGATACTGAGTATCAGAGATTTAAGGAAAATTGGCTGCACTGTAGAACCAAAGTACACTGGGAGCCTGAAGCAGTAGTATCACAAGTTTGAAACTGGCGTGGGCACTCTAGTGACTCAACAAGACTCTGTGTCAAATAAAAATTAAAAAAATATTGGGGACTCAGTACTAAAAAAATATAGATATGTAAGAGACACCAAATAGTCATAGATAAATGGAGATATAGATAGATAAGTTTTAAAATGCAAACTAAGAGAAAGGAGTCAAATGCTTTTTTAGTTCTTTCATCTTGAGCTTTACCTCATAATCTACCATTTACCATTTGAAATCCTTATTAGGATGCCAAAATGTTCTTTCCCTCTTAAAAATCAGTAGAAAACATTTCAAAAGCTATCGATGTCGGGCAGCCATTTGTAAAACAGCCCAGCAAGGAGAGTTACCATATAATCCAGTAATTTTCCTGCTGTTTTAATCCAAGAGAAGTAAAAACATAGGCCCTCCTAAAGGTTTATATATAAATGTTCATTTGCAGCATGGTTTTATAAAAACCAGACATCAAAACCATCCAAATATCCATCAACGGTCTACAGCCACACCACCCTGAATGCACCCAATGTCATCCAAGTATTCATCAACTGGTAGATAAATGTGACATATCCACAGAATGATATAATTCTACCACAAAAGTCATGGATATATACTACAACATGCACATACTTTGAAAATATTATGCTAAGTAAAAGAAACCAGACAGAAAAGGCTACATATTATATAATTTTATTGTATGAATAGCCAGGAAGACAGTAAGTAGATTCCACCCAGGGAGAGAAAGGGAGACAGACTAAGGTGATAGGGGGAGTAACTCTACAGGGTACTAATGAATTTCTTTTTGGCATCACGAAAATATTCTCAAACTGACTGTGGTGATGGTCACACAATTCTATAAGCACACCAGAAATAATTGAATTATACCTTTGAAATTGCATGCAAGTTTTATGTCAGTCAAATTAGATGGTATACGAATTATATGTCAAGAAATCTATTATTTAATTTAAAAACTACAGCAGGTACAGTTTAGCTTTCCTTGTGGGTTTAAAAAAATTATTTCCCCCAAAATACTTTTTCATTTGTCTATCAGAATAATGTTACTACCATCACCTCTCGGCCTTTTGGCTAAGATCAAGTGCAGAATAATGTTACTACTTAACATTATACTAAGTTAGGAGCCAACACAGAATAACCATGGAGGGATTACAACCCTTGGAGAGCTATTTAGCATGAACAGTGACATGTACCAGCAAAATGGACAGACAATAACACAGTCTTATTGTTTTGGTCAGTATTTCTGTCACAGAGATACAATACCTGATACCCACAAGTTAAGGAGGACAGATTTGATTTGCTTCAAAGTTTCAGGGTTTCAGCCATGATTTGCTGGGCCCAAAACAGAAACATTGCAGAAGAGTGTGGCAGAGCAAAGCTGTTTGTGCCATGGCAACCAGAAAGTAAAGCAGGAGGAACAGAGCCAGAGAGGAAGAGGTGAGGGACCAGATATAGACACCAAGGTCACACATCCATGACCCACCACATACATCGAGAAATGTGCCTTTCTTTGTATTTTATCACTCATTTTCCTGTCACTGAGACAAAATGTTCAACACCTGCAATTTAAAGGAGAGGTCTGTTTTGGCTTACGGTTTCTGGGGACTGTCCATATACGGTCAGCTGAATCCAAGGTAGAGAGGGCATGGTGAAAGGGCAGAGCAAAGGAAAGCTGGTCAACCCACAGCAACCAGGAAGCAGAGAGTTAGGGAGAAGAGGGAGGGAGGGAAGGAGAGACAGACAGACAGAAGAGAGGGAGAGAGAGAGGGAAGGAGGGAGGGAGGGAAGGAGGGAGGGAGGGAAGGAGGGAGGGAGGGAAGGAGGGAGGAGGGAGGAGGGAGAGGGAGAAACCATCAAAGAATACACCCTTCCAAGTCATGCCACTAGTGGCCAACCTCTTTAGTCAGGTCCTACTTCTTATCAACACATGAAGTCATGAATAGATTACTCCACTGATCATAGACCCCATGAAGCAATCACCTTCCAAAAAACTGAAGATCTGAACACATGAGACTTTGGGGGGACATTTTAGATCTAAATGACAACATACCTGCTATTTACTTTGGGTCTTCTCATCAGTCAAATCTCTGCTCCAGGGTTGCTGTCTCCAAAAGTTTTCTTAAATCCCTCTAGCTTAAATATTCTTCCTCACATAAGCCTCTATCCAATTGTTGCATTTCCATTTTCCTGCGGCACACAAAGTTCTCATGTGTTTATCAGTTTGTCTGCCTTCCCATCAGAAAGTAAGCTCCATGAGGACAGGGACATTGCCTGGCTTTATCTCCCTGTATCTATGACTGAGTCAGTGATCTCCATGATGCAAGTTATAATCTGCTTTCATAAACAGCCCCTGAAAGGTCAAGCCTGGTGCCCTGAGATCACAGTTTTCACAGGAGTCCAGTATGCTGACCCTCTAGAGATCACTTTATAGCTCCTCTTGACTGAAAAGGGCAAATGGCTTTCTCTGGAAACCCATTTGACCGCATAGAACTTCCCGTGCTTTCACACTAATCTTTCCTCACCCTAGCACAGGTCATAACGTAGAGCATGCCTGGAGCTTTTCCTGCAGGTTTATAAATAAGTCTGGGCTCGTCACTGATCTCAAAGTGGCCCACATGGCATTTAGCCCACAGTTTGCTCAGTTAGTAGGTCCAGTCCCAGTAAGATCCGCAATCATGAAGAGAATGACCAAAAAAACATGACCAGGCTTCAAATGTCACACAAACAATTTCCATTCAGACTCTTTATTCTACTTTCCCCTCAGTCTCCACAGACACAGTTGATCCCATCATGCCCAGGGTTAGTAACTGGCCATTCTTACTGGCATGGCTACGTGACTTTTTTTTCATGTAAGTAGTTTCATTCAAGTGAACACAAAACATTAGACCATCTACATCCCTTGTCACTAAATGCTTCATGAACTATTGAGTGCAGGTCATGCATGAAGTATTATTGA
The DNA here is from genome assembly GCA_004025085.1 of Thryonomys swinderianus. NCBI lineage: Eukaryota > Metazoa > Chordata > Mammalia > Rodentia > Thryonomyidae > Thryonomys > Thryonomys swinderianus. The sequence continues at coordinate 18,652 of PVIC010029278.1, forward strand.
GCCCAAGCAAATGGTACATTTACCAGAACATCACCTGTCAGATCCCTGGAAATAAACTGCAGAATAGTATGTGAGATGTTTTTCAATCACTTATATGAAGATATTTACAGTGATTTTATAGGTAGAGCTTTAATATGTTTGTATAAGGAAGGCAGAACAGTGATTGGTGGTCTCTGTTTACAAGGCCTGACTTCATATTTGATAACACGAGATAATGGCTCTCAGTGGCTGGAAATACATATGCCATTTTATTATAAATTGAAGCTTTAGGAAAGAGGAGTGTCCTATGAAGGGTTTAGCCAGAATATTGCAAAGTTTCAGAACAGCTTTAGAATGGGTATGAGATATATTACTCATTGATTCCTGAAGTTTAGGATTGAGATACTTCATTGTCCAAACTCTCCAGGAAGCAGTGAATAATTAACTTCTATGGCTTGAAATGAAGCTGAATGATTAACAATGGGTTTTAGAGTCAGATCGTTTTGAGTTGGATATCTTAGTTCTTTCTCCTTGTGGTTATATCACCGCAGTTAGGACGTTCTGTGTGAACTTAGGCAGGCATTTTTCTTCTTGCTTTTGAGCCCGCATTTCTTATCCATGAGTTAATACAGATTAAATTCCATGAAGTATTCCAAACACAGTGTTAAATCTTGGTATTATAACTGACAAAGGTTCTAGCAAGCATTTTTTGACCTTGTCTTTCAAATTCAGCATCACTTCTTTAAGGCACTACAGAACTAAAAAGGTTGCTAGTCCGCTTGTGTTGATATGAGAGATTATGAAATCAGTAGCACTTAGATAGCTGCACATAGGCATGGCCGGGTAACCCTTATTTACTGATGACATGCTCAGAAGCACCATCCACTGCAGTTAGGAGCTAGACATAAACAGCAGGTGGAAATTAAGGTCTATGAAATGTCACAGAAATGGAACTCCATGAAAAAACGTATTACTTAATCCAGATTGTGCACAAATACATATATGCCCACGAATATTCTTGCAATTCATGAAAACAATACTTTTGCAATTCTACTTAAGGGAATCCACCGGTTTCTTACCTCAGGGTTATTTCTGACTTGTTGAGGTTTCTTAAAATACCTCAGATTTGTAGAATTCTTTCCCATTTTGCATGTTCATGGGATTTCAGCCCAGTTCCTTTAATATTCATAGTATTTTTAAATGACATACAAAAGAGAGAGCATGGATGCAATTTCTTTTGTTTCTTTATTTACATTAACATAGGAAAAGTGTGATAACAAGAGCAATTTGCCCAAAGGTCATGCAGCTGCTCAGCAACCAAAACAGGCGGGTAAGAACACTTAGTTCAGCGAGCCTCCCGGGATTCCCAAACCATAGCATGCTGTGAGCCACCGGGGCTCTAGTTGCAAATGCAGGTTCTGAATTCGATAGGTTTCAGGTGTTCTAGGACTCTGGCTAACAAGCTCCTACAAGTTGCTGCCGCTGGTAGTTCTCAGACCATCCCTCAGGATAACTTCCTAACAGCCTGGCCATATGCTTCCCCATTCTCCCCTACTACAACTGTACCATTTGGGAATTCACTCATTTTTCCCCTCTAGTCTACGAATTCTGTGAGAGCAGGAAGAGTGTTTGTTCATTGCTTTGACCAGGCTGACCCACATCATGCCTGGAAAAAAGCAATTGGCAAACATTTTTGAAGCACGAAGAAAAAATGACATATTTCCCAAAATAAAGTCACAGTGTAAACTGGACATGGTGATACACACCTATCATCTGAAACTAAGGTAAGAGGATTATTGCAAGTTCGAGCTTAAATTAGTTTACTGAGACCTTGTCTCAAAATAAAATTATAAAAAGGTCTGGGCTGGGGATTTAGCTCAGTGGTTCCAGTGTCTGTCTGACAAACACCAAGGTCCAGAATTTGATCCCTAGTAACCACATACCACAACGGCAGGCATGGTGGCTCACACCTGTAATCCCAGCACTTGGTAGGCAGAGGCAGGAGGATTGCCGAGTTTGAGGCATACACTGGGATCAATCCTTAGTGCCTCAAAAAAACAAAACAAAATAAAAGCCACAGTGTTTACATGTAATAACTGTGATTACCTCTTTAGAAATGTTTGTCATTCGTATTTTCTTCTCTCAGGTCCTATTATGATGCCTAGTTGTAATTTCTAAGTTGAAAAAAATAACCAAAAGAAGCCCTGCAGTCAACCAGCTGCACTCCTTTCTGATGTCAACGTTCCAGTGGAACGGTATCACACTGTTGGGCCAGTGAGTTAAGTGAGGTTGTTCTGAGTGTAAGGGGGTAAGTGGGACAGCCAGGGGCAGCAAGGCTCATTAGGATGCAGTGGAAGATGAACATACCACTTCTGCAATCATCTGAGGATAGTAACATAATCCACCAAAAATGGAGAACTTTTGAGATGCCAGGCACTGTGCTAAACACATTGTACCTGTTGTCTCATAGCCGCTTCACAAACCTAGGTCATAGGCACTCACTCCTTAGGTAAGGAAGTTGAGACAGGGCTATCAGAGCCTAAAAGATGAAACCAGGGATTGGACCAACAAAGTCTAGCATCAGATTCCATGGTTCTTTCCACATTACCTACTGCATGGAAACCCACAGGAGAAACAATTGTCTCAACATTCAGGTGACTACTTATCTGTCAGTGATCTGATAATAGGCTCCAAGATTTTCTGTTTGAAGGTTAGGGAGAAACACATCATATCAATGGGAGGTGGTCCTTATCCACCAAAGGAAGGGTATGAAAAGTGTTGAAAAAGCCTATGATTTTCATATAGTTTGTAATTAATGATCAGTTTGACTGTTTGTTTTATGGCTGGATTATACAACATCACTGAAAGGTTAGGTAAGAGGTAGTTAAGAAATATGCCTCAAAGGTCCAATTCCTTTCACACTTCATTAGGTCCCTTACAAAATCTTGCATTAATATATTTGGACCGAATGTGAGAGAAGACAGTCATCACATGGGAAGAATTGGAATTTTGTTAAGCATGTGTGCCCAATATAAAAATAAAAAATAAAAAGTCTGAAGTACAGAGAGATCTCTGCTTTTCAAGCTTAAAAAGCAATTCCATAGTTATATTTTAACATTTACTGAGAAAATTAGGGAATTAAGAAAACAGGACAAGAATGCACTGTCCTGTTAAAACAGATTATTCTTGGTAGATTTTTTAGCAGACTAAGAGAAGCAATCCTAAATACAGCAATAGAGATGTGAAAATTGCATGATTGTTGGGAAAAAAGTTGAGCTCTAAATATTGGTTTTTAACCATACCTATCTTACTAATGTACTAAGTATTTACCTTTGGGGGGAATATGATATTATGGATTATGAAGACTCAAGATCAAGTTTTGCTGCTTCTTAGTTATGGTCTCAACCTGGAGTAATTCCTGCAGATAGTAATTTCTTTATCAGTAAAGACCAGGGCAATACTTACCTGACTCCTATTACCATAAACTTTATATTACAGAACATGCAGTGAGCATTTAATCCCAAATAGGAAATTGGCCCAGGTTATACTGTGTTTTACCTTTCTCCTTATAAATTGTTGTCTTGAACCACTTCTCTTTGGCATTTTCATTCCTCATACTTAAGGTTTTGTACATAAAAATATTTTTGTTAATTACCCAAGTTTAAGAAAAAAAAAATCTATTAGGTGCAAATGGAGACACCTGGAGGATATACTAATAAGTGAAATCAATAGATCACTGATAGACAATATCAGGATCTTCTTTTTGGCATGAACACCTGTAGATGCAAATGAGTTCTAGAAAGTAGGGCAGCTTTTATAGAGTGGAATATTTCTATAGGAAACTTGGTGTGGGAATGTGATGAGGGGAAGGAATAAATATGATACAGAAAGAGAATAGAGGAGCATGTATAAAGGGGGGAGGAGGGGGGAGTGGGTAGGGATATGGGTAAAAATGAGAATTAACTTGTGGCATATACTGGTACAAATTTCCCAATGTTATATGTGAT
>PVIC010029279.1:0-22640 GCA_004025085.1 Thryonomys swinderianus
TCTATTCAGCATTCTTGAGGTGAATGTAAACAAAGATCATTAGATACTCGTGAGTATTGACATGAGAAGTTAGTATCCCAATGTTCAAATTTCTATATTTTACATCTTAGTAAACTTCCAACTAAACATATTCAAATCTATTTAAATTATTGACTGTTTTCTTAGAGAAGGCCACTGGCTTAAGCTTTGTGAACTAGTATTAAACTTTGAATAATGAGATTTGGCAATCTTAACTTTTAATCAAACAGTGAAGAGTTAAGGACAGTCACATCCAGGTTATCATATTTAAGTAATTCTTATTCTTTTCTTTCTTTCCTAATCCCATAGTGTGTTTTGAAGGATTCATCTCTAAATCAAAAAAAGTTAAATATATGGGTTTCCTGCTGCACATATTCTTTGCACCGAAATATTAAAATGGACTATATGTTGCATATGCCTAAGAATTAGACTTTTGAAATAACCAAGATGCCATTTATTTTTACATGTACATGTGCTTTCTTTCTCTCCTGCTCCTCCCTAACACATACTCCCTTCCAAAAGGATGTTCCCCTTCTATAGCTGCTGGAGAATTGGACTGCTGCTATTGCTGCTCCTGGCTGTGGCAGTGGGAGAATCCCTGCAGGCCGAAGAAAAAACATGTGACTTGGTGGGAGAAAAGGATAAAGAGTCAAAGAATGAGCTGGCTCTGCTGACAAGGCTGAAACCACTATTTAACAAAAGGTAAATGAAAAGAATCTTAAAAAGAGTTTGAGAAACTGTCTTTATTAAAGAATTCATATTCTTTTTACTTATTAAATTTCAGTTTTGGGCCAGATATTTAACCCAGTGCTTCCAGCACCTGGCTAGCAAACACAAGGTCCCGGGTTCAATCCCTGGTAGCCACATACAACAATACCGGGCATGGAGACTCATGCCCACCAGCAATCAGTACCACATACCACAGTGCCAGGTGTGGTGGCTCACACCTGTAATCCCAGCACTCAGGAGGCAGAGGCAGGAGGATTGCTCTGAGTTTGAGGCTAGCCTGGGCTACATAGTGAGCTCAGGGCTAGCCTGAACTACAAAATAAGACCCTGTGTCAAACAAATGATAAATAAATATATTTCAGTTTTATATGGAGGGAAGACGTGTAGTAACCCCCTTTGGAAGATGTGGTCTTATCTAATTCTTTAGCAATAAGACCTTTCTGTCTTCATTGTTGTAGACAAATTCTGGGCCCAGTTTTTAGTAGCAGTGTCTCTTACCTTTCAGAGAAGATAGGACCCCAATTGAAACTCAAGTAGTGCTTTATATCTCCATATTCATAGGACTTTATAAGTACCTCCTGATCAGATCAGTATGTTTAGGCCTATACATGTCATTGTTAATGCCAGCTAAATATAACTGAAGGTGATCCTTCAGGTTATGGAACTAGTCCATGCCTGGCAAGCACAAGATCTGGAGATCCATTCCTTTAAGGGGGAATGTGGAACTGTTCCACAAACAAATTCTTTTGTTCATGGAAAAAGAATAGCTAATATTCACATAAGCCTGGATATTCAGCTGGATGGAATATCTTAATCATTTACCATCAAAATTAGGATTGTCTACTAGGGTCACAAAATCTCATAATTAATAAATGCTGTTCCCTATTACATTTGGCCATTAGATAAATAAGTCAAGCACATTTTGTTTTTGTCACCCTCAAAGGAAAAGAGGGATGCTGGGTTTTCCTAAGGTTGATAGCTAGTAACTCTCTTCCTTTTTTTTCCCTGCTTCTTCTGCCAGCTTTGAGAGTACTGTGGGCCAGGGCTCTGACACATACATATACATATTCCGGGTGTGCCGGGAAGCCAGCAACCACAGCTCTGGAGCGGGCCTGGTGCAGATCAACAAGAGCAATGGGATAGAGACGGTAGTGGGGAGGCTCAATGAGACTCACATCTTCAATGGAAGTAAGACACTGCTGTTGACTAATCCCCCATCTGTCCTCTTGACAGTCCCATATGGCTTGGCCTTTCCCAGTGTGTGACACACTCCTCAGACCCCTAGGTCCACTCCTGCTCTACAGCCACAGCTCAGGACATGTACACAGTTGAAGACAATTAACAGATTTATGCAAAATGCAAAATACAGCCAGAGTGTATAGCCTAGAATCCTTCATTCACCCAAATACTCATAAGTTTCACACCAAATGCCATACTTCTCAAGTTACCATTTTGCCAGTTAGTTTAAGAGATGAGGCGTTTTTGCAAATCAGGCCATCTATAAAATAATTTTCTCACCAGTGTGTTATGGTATTGTTTCTCAAAAGTAATAAAATCATCTTAGTCTAGTTCCTTCCCAAAAGCAAATAAATTACCCAATGTAGGTATTTACTCCTGTGAATAATGCACTAAAATACTATTCAGAGTTTAGACCAGGGGTCAGATGAGTGGGTTCTTGATCCAGCCTCTGTTATTTTCTCATCCGTAACTGAAAAATCATTTCACTTTGATTTGACTTTCTCATACCCCAAGACCTTAGCTCACATGGTTGCTAAATCATGTGATACTTGGCAAAAGAACTTTTAACACAGTACTAAAGAAGTAAATGCATTCCCATCTCAAATTCTATCTTTAATTTAAAATGACAGGCTTCTCCCTGCTGCCTAGCAGTTCTATGCAACCTCTTCTTTTGTCATTATTAGGTATTTGGAAAATAGGTCATAAGTACATTTGTATTAGTTGCCTACCCTTAACATGGAAAGTTAAAATTATTCTTACCTAAAGTTCTGAATTTTAGTCTTAAGTAGTGAAGAGTCTTGGTGAAGAAGTAAGTTTTAGCTTTGCATGTCCCGTATGCAAAACAGTCTCTGCTTCCTCCACCCCAGCCTGCCACTGCTGCCCCCCACCCCACAGCGCTGTCCTCTTTGTCCCTCCTCAGGTAACTGGATCATGCTGATCTATAAAGGGGGTGATGAATACGACAACCACTGTGGCAGGGAGCAGCGGCGTGCAGTGGTGATGATCTCCTGCAACCGACATACCCTAGCGGTGAGGCCCCGGGCACTGGAGGGAGACAGACTGCAGAGGTGGGAGAGTATTCAGGGGGCAGGATATACAGGGTGGGCATGAGAAACTAGCACCCTTCTCTCCATGTAAGACATTGTCTTCCATGAAATTACGCTACTGAACCAAGAGAAGCAAATGTTTCTGGGTTTTTCTTTTGTTGCTTAGAAGTCGAAAGAAAGGATTTTACCACATAAATATTGTGTTCTGCCCTTTCATTCCCAGGACAATTTTAACCCTGTGTCTGAGGAGCGGGGCAAAGTCCAAGATTGTTTTTATCTCTTTGAGATGGATAGCAGTTTAGCCTGCTCCCCAGAGGTCTCCCACCTTAGCGTGGGCTCCATCTTGCTTGTCACGTGAGTGCTCTTCTCTCATCAATATAAGCCCTCCTTTGGTTCTTTAAAGTCAGTAACTCTTTTGTACTATAGATGCATCACCACAGATCTGTGAAAATGACTGCTGGTTTAATGAAATTAGATTGAATGGTATGTGTTTGTTTGTTTTGAGGCAGCATCTCCCTATATAGTTCACTAACTAGCCCAAGCTGGCCTCAAACTCATGGCACTCCTGCCTCAGCCACCTGAATGCTGGGTTTACAGACGTGTACTACCACACCTAGCAGATTTAATATGTACTACCCATAATATTTGCATTTAGAGATGACACCCCTTGGGGCAGTTTTAAATAATATCCAAGTAGATTATTAGAATTGTATAGATTACACATTGAATAGCTGTTATTCTTAGCTGATACAATCACACGATGGCTCACATTTTTTCTGAGCCTTCAGAATTCTTAGCTGATTTTGTAAGCTTCCAGCCCTCTTTTTCAAAATATAGCCAACACTGAATGTAGAGATTATCCTTAGTTATGAGTTTCACTATTTGTTTTTTTTGTTGTTCCTTTGGGTCTGGGTTTTCTTACTGTTTCTGAGATCTTGCTCTGATGTGCATCCATGTGCCATCACACCTGGCTTAAGAATACGTGTCTTTTCCCTCTGCAGATTTGCATCACTCATTGCTGTCTACATCATCGGGGGTTTCCTATATCAGCGACTAGTGGTCGGAGCCAAGGGAATGGAGCAGTTTCCCCACTTAGCCTTCTGGCAGGACCTTGGCAACCTCGTAGCAGTAAGTGGCAAGTCCGTGGCTGGGAAACCAGTCATCTGCTTTAGTCCGGAGTATCCTGGGACAAAGGACATTGAGTGCTGATGCCACAAGTCCCAACAAATCAGCAACACTTGGTTGCCCTGATACAAGGTGGCATTTCTGGACTGGCTAAGATGTGGCTGGGAGGTCAGTAGTGTACAACATGCCTCCCAAACCCAGTTGAGTTGTCAGGGTTGCCTAGGAGAGGTTACAGCCTGTGAGTCTGCTTTCCCATGTCTGGACATAGTACCCAGCACAGCTTAAAGGAAGGGCTAGACAGGTCTTGGTTTGGGGTGACTTGCTCCACAGTCCTCTACCCTAAGACAGAAGTCTCACAGTCAGTCTGGCAGAGCAGAGCTCCGTGGTTCCTGTTGCCTGCAAGCAGAGCAGGGGAGCAGTATCAGAGACAGGGATGTTACAGCCTCCAAGGCCACACCATGGCCCCCGTAGCACAGCCAGAGCCAGTGCTGACTGGCTGGGCACCATCAGTCCAACTGACATAACAGGACTGATGCTCACATGCTCTAGTGAGAAGAACATTTTTTTTTTTTTTTTTTGGAGACAGGGTCTCGCTTTGTAGTTCAGGCTGGCTCTGAGCTCACCATGTAGCCCAGGCAAGCCTGGAACTCAGCAATCCGCCTGTCTCTGCCTCCCGAGGGATTACAGGCGTGAGCCTCCACGCCCAGCATTATATGTGGTTTCTGGGGATCGAACTCAGAACCTTACGCTTGCGAGGCAGGCACCGGAACCTCTGAGCTAACCCTCCGGCCTGTGAGAAGAAATTGTATTTCCTTTAAATGGACTTCAAGCTAATCCTTGTATTTGAGATTTTCTCTTCATTGTCTATAGAGGATTACCAGTCCTGTCAGTCTTAGACCATAAACATGCTCTGTCCGGCCCTAACCTGCAGTCTCCTAAATAGCCTTTTTCCTTGCTTCCCCCTCAGGATGGCTGTGACTTGGTGTGCCGCTCTAGGCCCCGCAGTGTGCCTGCTGCGTACCGCGGTGTGGGAGACGACCAGCTGGGGGAGGAGTCAGAAGAAAGGGATGACCATTTACTGCCAATGTGACTGTGCTTTGAATGTCAGCCTCTCATCCCCGGACCAAAGCATACTTGGCCAGGTTTCTCACGCAGCCTTTCTCCCCTCGTTCCATCTTGTCTTAACAGCATCTTGCTTTCTAGTTTGCTTTTCATTTGCACCCTCTCCTTATAATCTACCGTCACCTACCCCATGCAGTTTTGTCTTCTAGAGGTACAGTTAGAAGACAGGTAAGGCCTGTGGAAACAGGCTGCTACATCATTTGGCTATCAGAAAGTACAAGTGAGACAAAGTGAGCAAAAGGGTTACTGGCCCTTTCTTATTTTTAAACACATTTTCACAAGTTTTTGAGACACTGGATTTCTTTAATTAAAAAGATCAAAGGAACATTATTTATATAGGTCTGGTGGCTTTCGTGCCATAACTCTACCCTGCAGTAGTCTCCATGAGAATCTGGATGTATGTAATTTCTTGCTGCTTGGAACTGCTTTGCAGTGATTACTTGGTTGCAATCCAAGTTCTCCCATTTGGTCTGAGCCTGGAGGTGCTCTAGACTTGGGATCAGGACAGGAAAAAATGTGAAACTTCCCGATTACAGACAACATTGCATAACTTGTGAGCATTGGGGTGACTTTACAGCTGGAATTGGGACATGGGTTTTGGTCTTGTGGTTATCGTTCTACATGTAGTCCACATGCAGAATCCAGTAATCCATCCACAGGCAGGACTGGGACCCTGCCCTGGGCTCCAGAGGTTCCAGAGTAGGGCAATATGTGTACTTCATGGTGAGGTTTCCTCTCAGGCATTCTTTCCCCATGTAGTAGAAACTGGCAAAACTGTTCTTATCCTCCCATCTCTATAGTATCTCTAAACAGATACTGCACTTTTTTTGCTGGCATGTGGTTTCAGTTTTTCCTCCCAGCCTTCTGAAAAGGGGATGGAAGCAGAAGTGGAGTACACAAGCTCTGCAGTCCTCTGCTCTGGCTGCAGACACTGCTGCTGCTCCTGTCCCTCCTGCTGGCTCAGGGAAGTGCGTCTTGCTCACATTTCTGCGGGAAGTTTTTAATCCTCTGATGCTTGTGTCTTTGTGTAGTCTATGTACCCAGAACCCCAGGCTGGTCTTGCTATAATAGTGAACCCTGGGCCACTAAAAAGTAACATGGCTCCACTGGACACCAGAAGGATGAAATTAATAGGCAGGGGCCTTTTATAACTAACCCTTTAGAGAAGAAAATGAAGTTCTTTCACCTTTGGACTTTTCAATACTATTGGAATGGTTTTGTGGGTTTTTTCCCTTTCTGAATAGGAAAACTAATGTTATAAAAGCATCTTTTATTATTTGCATCCTTCCCCCATATCCTGGTGTTTTAAAATGAAAAAAGGAAAGATACACCACTTTTTGTATGAAAACACTTAATGATTAAAAAACAAAAAACACATTGGCCTGCTCATTTGTGTGACAGAGAAGACTACATACTGGAATTAAGACACGACTGAGACCAATTTTCATCCTTTTACTGAGGAAGAAAAAAATATTTAATATTTTGTTGTATAAGGAATAGTCCCTAAGGCAGGTACTTACAATCCTGGCCTTGGACCCACACACACCTGTTATAAAGCTATAGGACAGAATGAGGTTGGAATTGAAAAGAAGGATAAAGGGTAGAAGACAACAGAAAATTGGTAGGAAGCAGGGGGATGCAGAAAGAATGACAATAGCCACACGTGTGCCAGCCAAACACTTAGTCCCTGCAGCAAATCAGAAAGATGCCAACCAAGTCTACACTGGCTGGTGACCCTGCTGTGGATGCAGGAGAAAGAAATACTCAATACTAAGAAAATAGGTGATAACCAAACAGCCACAGCTACCGTGGGACAATCTCGAGGGAAGAGGGTGAGTACCACATTATGCTATTTGTGTCACACAAGCTAGAAAGCCCGACTTCTGCCCCTGGGAGGCAAACCTACATTCCACCCACTTCTTTGCCTTACCATACAGCACACTCCTCCTCTGGAGAACTCAGATCCTGGCTAGGTGCTCCACTCCAGGATAAGACTGGGCCGTCCTGGTTCTCTATACTGCCTCTTTATGAAGATTGCATTAGGGCAGGTGGATACGGTGAAAATTTAAAATTTTTAAAAGTAAAATGAAACCCAGAGAAAATGTCAAAGCTGCCACCACGTAGCACCAACAACCAATTCTTACAGATCTCTTTCCTGCTCAGTAATCCCCCTCCAGAAGGTCACATAATTGGAACAGCTCTTTCTTCATTGCAAAGTCTGCTGGTTCCAGGTTGTAACCTGGATAGTAGGAGTGTCCACCTTCAGCTGCTTTGTCCAAGAGGCCCACCTTAGGTCTCTTTGAGGACATTTATCTTGGCGCATATCTTAAGGGCGGGGCCCAATTTGATGTTCATAGCACTCATAAGGTGTTCCTCTTTAAGTAATAAAAGGGCCTGTCCATCAATCTCCTGGGACCGGAACTCCTCTGCGATCTCTTGGCAGCCTAGAAGGACAAGGCAACAACATGTACAAGAAACTGCAGAGGAGCCCCAGAGATATGAGGGCCCAAGCATGAAGCAGCAGGCTGAGCCAGGGTTAACCCAAAGCACTTGGCCTCACGTAGTTACACAACAGGATGAGATGGCAGGCTGTTAGGGACTTTTCCAATGGTGCTGCTGAGCAAACCACTTAGGCCTTCTGCACTGAGCTACACCCTCAGCTTTTTTGTTTTAAAACATGGTCTCATCAAATTGCTAGATTGCTCAAACCTATAATCCTCTTGCACAGCCTCCCACAGAGTCCTGGGACTTCAGGCATGTATGATCACACCTGGCAGAGACAATAGCCTTTGGCAACAAATGGAACTTGGGCTACTTGCTACTACTTTTAAAGACCAAGAAGAGAAAATCTAGCCAGATGTGGCACACAGCCTGTAATCCCACACTTTGGCTGAGGCAGGAAGATGGTGAGTTCAAGCCCAGCCTAGTTACTCAGTGACTCAGCACGGCCCTGTCTCAATTTCAAAAGGCTTGGAAATGTAGCTCAGTGAAAGGGCCTTGGTTCAATTCCCAGTACCACAGAAAAAATCTAAATTAACCACAAAGTTGCCAGGTGTGGTGGCTCACACCTGTAATCCCAGCACTCGGGAGGCAGAGGCAGGAGGATTATTGAGTTCGAGGCTTGCCTGGGCTACATAGTCAGCTCAGGGCTGGCCTGAACTACAAAGCAAGACCCTGTTTTAAAAAAAAACTAAAAAAAAAAAAAATTAACCACAAAATCATTCAAGTGGTGAAGGGAAAAAGCAAAAATATATTTGTATTTTCTTTTATACTAAAAAAAGATTAAAGTTAAAGAGCCTTTGCAGGGGCTGACATAATGGCATAAATTTACAATCCCAGCACTCCAGAGGCTGAAGCAAGAGGATCACTATAAATTTAAGGCTAACCTGAACTAGACTCCAACTGTCTCAAAACACCAAGAAAATCTTTGGAACATTTTTGTTAAGGGCCCAGAATTCAAATGGCAAGGATAGGGTGGCGTGGGGGGGGTGGGGGGTTGGTGGGTAGAACCTAGGGGCCTTCCCACTAACCCCACCACCCCTTTTAGTACATATTTCCAGTACCTAATAATTACATTCACCACGTTATATGTATTAATACATGTACATAGCACACTGAGAATCTCCCTGCATTGCCCAGGCTAGGACTGCAATCCTGGCCTCAGCCTTTCTAGACAGCTGGGATTATGTGCCACCAGGCCCAGTTTGGCAATTTTCTTTTATGGAGACTACTCCTGCCTTAAAGAAGGGCCAACAGTGGTTCCTTAGCTTTCCTCCTCCATTGGGGAAAAAGTCCTCTTCCTGATAGAGATTATAGTTAATCACATATAACAAATCTAGAAATTTGTGGTGAGAAGCAAGCACAGTATGGAAAGGAAGCACAAAACTACTGACATGGTAAAAGACAAAATCAACCCAGAAGGAAATGAGGAAGCCAAGCCATGGGCAGACAATTTCAAGGGCCTCTAACACTACCATGCTCCAATCCCAACCATTCCCCATCATTTTCCTGCTCACCAAGGCCCCTGCAGTTTACCGTAAGGACAAAGACAATAAGACTCACACGATACCCCTCAGTACCTTGGAGAGAAGCAATGAACTCATACACCTCCTCCACACTCCAACGACTTGGATTACTGGACAGGAACACAGGGTTTATGCCATGTAACTCAGGTGTTGGTGGCGCTGTAATGGTGTTCCCTAGGTCACGTTCTCCGTGCCCAGCTCGTACTGACAATGGCCCCGGAGATGTAGGGGAGAGTGCTTCATCGTAACTGGAATTATCTGAACCCCGGCTGGAATCCTCTTGACCCTACAGAGAAAATGGCAAATAGAAGTCAGGAGTAAGTTTTACGAGTTCTCTCTCTGCTGCTATTACAATTTGTCAAATGATCTGCACTTCACAGTATGAATTCTCTCTTTCTTGACTGTACACTCACACTATCTCAAATACAGAAAGTAAGGGTTAATGGATGCACAAACCAGTCATGAGAGAGGAGACAGAAATAGGCCAGAAATACAGCCAATATAAACCTGAGTTCTGGTCTCAAGACCTTTTACCCAGGCAAAGGAACTGCCTCACCAGCCCCATTTTAAAGGTGGCCAGAAGAAGAAAAGGTAGCTGGCTTTGCAGCAACAGCAGCAGCAGCTCACCCGGTGGCGTTTGCCCTGGATCTTGGCTCGGGCAATATCAGAGGAGCTGCGGCGGGGTCCACGCCTACGAACTCGAGCATAGTTGGCTTCTTGAAACTCTTTCATTTTTTTCCTCTTGAGCCGGAACTGGTGGCTACAGCTCACATTGTACCTGCAAATCAGGGTACAGTCAAGATGTCAGGGTGCTAAAAGAGATCAGTCACTACTCTGCCCTAAACACAAATTGGTACTTTAGGAGTTGATTTGGGGAAGCAAATGAAAGCACAGAGACAGGCAGTAGCAAGCTGTGAGATGGCCCTGGAAAGAGCTGTAACTTCCAGAGGAGATACCAGTGCTGAGGGAGAGGCAGGCGGTGCCCATAATACCTCTTGGCACAAGTCACGGAGCAAAACCTCTTAGAGCCGCGGAATTGCTCTGCAGGGGCATACTTCCCACAGTACTCGCACTTCAGGAGGTTTGCCTTCTTATCTAAATCTGAAAAACAAGGGGTCACTGGAGGGTCTCCATGCATTTCGTATTTCTACTGCCCCTCAGCCATCGACAGCCCGCAGCTAGAATCTTAACTTTCTCAGGGTCTACCCCTACCTGCTACTAAGTGAAAATTTCTAAAACCCAACACCATGAAGACTTGTGAGTCTTAAAAGGTCTTTCTAACCTCAAGCCAGATAATTTCTATTCTAGATGTCTTACAGATTTTATCCTAATTCAACTCAAGATTATTATTCTATTTCTGAATAGGAAAGAGGAACAAATCACTAATGCCTAGAAAGATTCCAAAAACATGAGGAAATTCTGGTGTGATGGTGCCTGCCTATAATTTCAGCCCTTAGGAGGCTGAGACAGGAGGACTGCCATGAGTCTGAGGCCAGTCAAATAAATCATCTCAAGACCCTGTCTCAAAAAACCAAAGTGGGGGACATGGGGGAAATGTTCAAATAGTCCTTAATATAGAGTTTACATCAGAATAGGAGAACAGGAAATTAAGAATTTAAATGTCAGGTTTTAGGCTCAGCATATACCACAGTAGTATAGCATTTGCCTAGCATGTACAAGGCCAGTATAGCATTTGCCTAGCATGTACAAGGCCTTAGGTCCCATCCCCAGCACTGAGGGGGGAAAGCACAGATGTCCTAAAAGTCATTTCATAGCCGGGTATGGTAGCTCACACCTATAATCCCAGCACTCAGGAGGCAGAGGCAGGAGGACTGTTGAGTTCAAGGCTTGCCTGGACTACATAGGGAGCTCAGGACCAGCCTGAACTGCAAAGCCAGACCCTGTCTCAAAAAAACAAACAAAAAAGTCATTTTATAGCTTTTAACAGCACTAAGGCTCAAACCTAGGGTCTACTCTGAAATAGTTTCTGGGTATAGATATACATCTAATTCCTAATTTTTAAAAATGGTTACTGTTTTACACTCCTTCCTCAGACACATCTCTATAAGCCTCTAAATACTCACCGGCAGAAGGGCTGTCCCCTCCCAAGGGGCCACTTGACTGACTTTCACTGAGCCCTGTTGGGAGGCTGGTCTGCAGTGGCTTCTCAGACTCCTTCAGTAACTGAGAACAACCCACCTGTTCCAAGAAAAAGCACAGGTAAGTCCGCCTAGATCCTTTCCACAATTCTCAGCAGCATTTCCCATCATTGTGTCCTTATCTAGTCCTGAGTTAACAGCCAAGTCTGGTTCAGGGAGAATCCCTTTCACCATAGCAAAACCAGCTTTTTTGGAGAAGCTGCTGGACAACAGCTGCCTCCCTGTCTGGTCCTGTCCTCCCTAAGGTCCAAAGGATCGATACAAGGAGTCAAGAGACCCAGTTCTAGTCTGACTCACACTATGAAAGCGCCTTCATCTTTACTACAACTCTTCATTATTAAGCCACCTAGTTTACATAACAGAACATAGTTGTCAACATTACTTTCTTCCTTTTCCCACCATTTTCACCTTTGTCTTTCCTTCTTCACAACAAAATGAACAATTACCCTGAACTATTCTCTAAATAATTCTGTGCCTTTTGTTTGTAGAAGAATTTGAAAACACAACTATGCCAACCCCTCCCAGCTCCCCTGCTCTCACCGGGAAAGGTTCCGCTCCTTCCTGGATAACGAAGCCTTCAATGATGTGTGTGAGAATTTGAGGCTTCACGATGGCTTGCGGGGGTTTTGAGTCTCCCACCTGCCTGGAAACCATGGCCAATGACGGAGGTGGGGCTCCTAGGGCCGGGGCCAGGGCTACGAGCTCACTGCTGGGGGTACCAGCATTCACACTGGCACCCGGATCAGCTTTCTCTGCAAGACAAGCACAGGCACACACTGAGTACAGACACGGGACAGCGTGACCTCTCCTCTGAGCCAGCCTGAGCTCCCACACATAAGTGTTCACACTTGTCACTCACTCTGGATTTGGCTCTCTACCATGTGTGGGCCCATTTTCCACCACACCAAGATTATCTTCTGGCTTACTCAGGACTCACTTCTCTATTTCCTCTGTACCACAACAGCATTGTAGAAGTCAGTCACTCACCCACAAGACTGTTCTCCTCCATAACCTTTGGGCTCTCTGTGGCTGGAGAAGCCTTAGGAGGAAGCACTGAGGCCAAAGTGGAGACCTCGTCTCTCTCCTCCTCAGACTCAGCTTTGCGTTTCATAGCCAGTGTCTGGGGCTTACCCTACACAGTGAAGAAAAAAGAAACCAAGATTCAGGCGTGAAAAATAAGGAACCACAATTACTTCCTTACTTCCAGAGAAAAGATTCTTGGTTCCAGACCCCCTGTTCTGTCCACCTCCCATGATACGCTAAAGTTCTTGGTCATTCCCAGTTTTTATAATATCTAGGTCAGGACAGAAGCAAACACAAAATCAATCAGTCTGGACATAGACCATGAATCCCTATATTCACTATCAGTGACAAACTAGAGACTGATTAGCTCAGGCCACGTTGGTCTAACTTAGAATATATCCAAAATCCAGGAAGGATTTCAGTAACAAATTTAGAAGTATTTGTTCTGGTGCTATGGATGTTAACACCTCACTCTCCATAAAAAGAGCAGAAAAATGCCACTGTTAACCTTAACTTTTTCTAATATTAAGTTCTTTCCACTCTAAGGAGAGCTCCAGAACTATTGGACATTACTTACCGGCAGGTGTACAGACTGCATGTAGAAGGCAGCAGGGACCTGGGCAACCACAGGTGAAGACGTGGTGGCCACACCCTTTACCACATGTGCTGTCCCCTGCACAGGAGCAAGGGTCATCCCAGGGGTCAACACAGGAGGACACTCCTGCACTGCACCAGGAGCCTGAGATGAAGACGGGGAGGAGGCCAAGTGGCCCTGACTAGGCTGCACTGTACTTGGCATCCCCCGGGACGTAGGGGCAGCAGCTGCCAGCTGTGCCAAGCCCAGAGCCTGTGCCTGGACTGTACCTGGCTGCCGGGTACCCACAACTTGCACAGGAATATGGGGCGGCGGTTGCTGGGTAGCTGACATCTTCGTAGTCCCTAACTGTGGAGGTTTGATAGGTGCTATGGGTGGCTTGGACTGGATGGGGATGGGTGGCTTAGGGGCTGGGTCCGGTGGAAGAGACAGCGGTGAAGACTGAAGCATGGGTTGAACCACAAGAGTCTGGGCTTGTTGCTGGGATTGGGAAGGCGGGACCTGCTGAGTAGGGGGGACCTGTGGTGGCTGAGGGCCAGCGAGGGCTGTGGCTTGTTGCTGCTGCTGCTGCTGCTGCTGCTGCTGCTGCTGTTGCTGCTGCTGCTGCTGCTGCTGCTGCTGCTGTTGTTGTTGCTGCTGCTGCTGCTGTTGCTGCTGCTGCTGCTGCTGCTGCTGTTGCTGCTGGGCCAACTGGAGGTGTGTGGCTGTGTGTAGCAGCTGGGACTGGCGGTGCTGGAACTGCTGCTGGTGGTGGATGGCGATCTGCTGCTGGATCACCACCTGCTTCTGCTGGAGGTGGATCTGCTGCTGCTGCTGAATCAGTGAGTGGGGCTGGATCTGTGTATATGTGGCTGTGGGAATAAGCCCAGAACAGAAAAGGACAGAAAAGCACAATCCTTCTAAATTAAAAGTAAAACTGTCTTTCCAAGAATAAACTTTTTTTTTTTTTTTTTGCAGTACCAGGGATTGAACTCAGGCCCTTATCCTTCTAAGGTAGGAACAGTACCATTTGACCTAAATTAGCCCAAGGACAAATATTTTAAAATCGTATGTGAATGGAAATCTGCAGAGAACTTGAACAATACTTCATCCATACTCTTTCCACTGAGCCAGACATAGCCAGTACCTCCAGTGTTAAAGATCCCATGTAGAAAGCTCCCATGCACAACCATGGAACAACCTCCATGATTTCTGTGTCTACTTTCTTTGCTACAGTTAACCCTATCCTTTTACTCTGCTCAGCAGAAGAAAATGAGTGGCCCTTCATTCTCAGGCATTCTCACATCCTAAAGAATAAATACCCACAAAGTTGGTTACCTTTTTCCCATGAATCTCTCAGTCTAGGTCACTATCTGAGAAGTCTTAAGAGTCAGCAACTGTTAGTGCTGACTGTCAGCTTCCTAAACTGTAAAGTGGAGTTGACAAACTCCACCCATTATACCTTACCACACTGTCCAGAAAAAGAATGTGCAACATGAAAGTATTTTGGAAATAGAAGTGTCACAGTATTTAAATACCTACTAATAATAGTAAGAATTAGCTTTTTCTGAGTAAATTATTCAAATATATCAACAACTACAGTATCAGAAACAAAGGAAGCAAAGTAACATTACTAAGTAAGGTATACACATCTAACTCCATCTTATCCAGTCTAAAAACACGTATAACCTAAGGTTATAATGGTTATTTTTTATCTTTATCACTGATAGGACGACCACAATTTGACTACACTATGGCTGTTTGTTAGTCTTAAGAACTCTAAGGCATTTACAGAAGTCATCCCCAACACTAAACTAAAGGACCAAGAATATGCTTTTCAAAGATGGATCTCTAGTACCTCCCAGAACACAGCAGTCAGTAAGAACTGGGTAAATAAAGGAATAAACCCAGGAATTCAGAACCCAAGAAAGTAGAATGGCCAGCTGTAGGCTGAAGGCTGCTAAGCAGTTAGCAGCCCTGCTGTCCCTGTGACACATTCAAGATTGACATGATTCCCTCTCCTTCCACTGCTCCAAGACCAGGAGAAAGCTGTGGGGTATAGATGATGTATGAAAATGTCAAACAAGTTCTGAGAAACAGCAGCACCATGAGAGGGACAACTCACCTGAGCTGATAAGTGTCTGGCTGGGGGCAGGGGCAGCTGTCCGAGTCAGGTTCACACCCACGTTCTGACCACTCCCGTCAGCATCTGCCTTCTTGGCTGCTGCGCTGTCTGCCTCTGTCTGGCTACCCTGGCTCACAGTCACTGTCTGGGCTGCTGGTAGGGGCGGGACTACTCCTGTGCCCTTCCTGGGACAGCCTGCTCCACCCATTCCTGAGGAAGGTAACTGACCTAAACCCCCAGGTGGCTGGCCACCTCCACCTGGACCCAGAGACCCCGGGAGGCTACTCCCACTGCTGCCACCAGCCTGACTGAGGTTGAGGGACTGGGCAGAGGCCCCTGAAGAAGCCTGTGCCACAGCAAGCGCCTGGCTCGAGGTTTGGGAGAGGCCAGAGACTGGAGAGGCTCCCGGAGGAACAGCCTTCTGGGAGGAGCCTGGCATCTGGACTCCTTGAGCAGAGGCCTGTTGGTTCCGCACTGCCAAGTTCTGCACCTGAAAGATATTAAAAACAAAAACAGCGATTTCTATAACAGATAAAAAAAGAAGCAACAATAGCCAGAGCATCATCCTCCACTCATATGCCCAACTTGTACCTCACCTCCTCGACATTACAGATGGAAGGCCTTCCAGGCCTCAGAGAGGAACTTTGTGAACACCTGAGTTTTCAGTCTCTTTCATTCACTATGAAGTCTATCATAACATTTCATCATTTATTCCTTAAAAATCTCTCTGATTCTCTCCATTCCTTCAACATCTACCAAATAAATACCTAATATGCTCCAGGTACTACAGTAAACACTAGAAATGTGGGATCAAAGACACAGTCTCTGCTCCTAATGAATACTTTTTTTTTTTTTTTTGAGACAGGGTCTCGCTTTATAGTTCAGGCTGGCCCTGCACTCACTACGTAGCCCAGACAAGCCTTGAACTTAGCAATCCTCTTGCCTCCGCCTCCCAAATGCTGGGATTACAGGTGTGAGCCACCACGCCCAGCCTAAGGAATACTCTCTGTGAGTGAAGAAAATCAGCAGCAATGATATGATAACATTCACAAATATGGTAGTAAAAAGGAGGAAAATCAAGCCAGATTAGGCAGATCAAGGAAGTCTTTCTAAAATAGGTGACATCTGACAGCAAAGAAAGCGGGGTCATGAAAACATACCTAACAGCATTTGCAAGGCCTCAGGACCAAGAAAGAGCCGTGTGGCACTTTTAAAAATTAAAACTAAAAAAAAAAAAAAAAAATTAAAACTATTTCATTATGTTGGAGTAAGTGGCATAGAGTAGACAGAAGTGAAGGGACAAAGACATGCTGAAGGAGGAATTAGAAAGGTACTACTTGGTATGTTAAAGTAAGCAGGTTCTCAAGCAGGCATGGGGATGCACATCTATGATTCCCACACTCAAAAGGCTGAGATAGAAGGACTGATGTAAGTCTGAGGCCAGCCTGGGCTACAGAGTGACTTTATGGCCAGCCTCAACTACATAGCAAGACTCTATCTCCCAAAACAGCAAAACCAAAAATAGATCCTGAACTTTAGAGACAGCAAGTTTATCTGTCATATTCATTGTATTCCCAGAACCTAACACAGCATCTGGCAAAATAGTTCTCCAAAATATGAAAAGAGGGAAGGAATTGGAAGGCCTGATTACAGAAACTACTGAAAAAATTAATGAAAATAAACACAATCAAGTCTATAGTTAAAACCATTCTTTTATAACTGCTTTGGATAAAATTTACCATCATTCTACAAAGTTGAAAGTTCACAACCATAGCCTCACAAACCTAAATTCCATAAGGGACAGTGCCACACACCACAGGGGAGGCTACAGGGTAACAAAAGGCTGGAAACTATCCAAATTGCGCTCTGCAGAAGAGACTGAAAAGCTACAGCACAATTATAGGGTAAAGTAACATGTAAAAATTAAACGATGACTATAATATAAATCCATATTGACATACTTATTTTTGAGAGTCTCACTATGTATCTTAGGCTGGCCATGATGAACTCACACCAACCCTGCTGCCTCAGCCTCCTGAGAGCTGGGATTGCAGGCATACGCTACCAGGCATGGCCTTGATAATACACCACTAAGAAAGGATTTCCAGGCCAGCTGGTGGCACACACTGTAGCTTCAGCTCCTGGCAGGAAGATGGCCTGAGCAGAAGAGCTGAAGGCAACCTGGGCGTCACACTATGTGGCAAGCATCTGGGATCTGCTTCCGACTCATCCACGGGCAGCAGAGAAAAGCCGGAAGAGACATCCACATTGATAACTGCTGAGGAGAGACAGTCAATACACTGGGATTCTTATTTTTTTCTCATTGTGTTTGTTTGAAATGTTTCATATTAAAAAATAGTTTTTAGAAGTATATAAACAGATGCAGTAAAATCATCTAAAAGAAACCTAAATAAAGAAAGGATAACCCTATGGGCCAGAGATTTAGCTCAGTGGTTCCGGCGCCTGCCTCGCAAGCGCAAGGTACTGAGTTCGATCCCAGTAACCACATAAATGCTGGGAGTGGTGACTCACACCCACCAGCAATCAATAGCACATACCACAGTGCCGGGCATGGTGGCTCACGCCTGTAATCCCAGCACTCGGGAGGCAGAGACAGGAGGATTGCTGAGTTTGAAGCTTGCCTAGGCTACACAGTGAGCTCAGAGCCAGCCTGAACTACAAAGTGAGACCTGTCTCCAAAAAAAAAAAAAAAGGATAACCCTAAAAATCAGACCAATCACTAGCATGGTTAGGGATAGATGACCTATGGAGGTAAGGCTAATACTTCTCCTTTTGTGGTACAAGGTGTTACAGTTTCTATCTGGATATCACCTAAAGCCTCACACACTCAGCTACCTTGGACATCCATAGCTAGTAAACTGCAACAGGCTCAGGTCTCAATCTTATCAATGCAGTTTCTGTCCCTCATCCCAAAGTTAAATTAGGTTGCTTTCTAGATCGCAAGAGTATCCTGTATCTCCAGTGAAACAATTACCACACCTTTCAGAAGAGTATTTGTTTAATGTCTAGTGCTTCCCTGGCCTGGTGTCACCATAAAGGTAGTGATTTTCTTGAGCGTCCAGGCTAAGGTCTGTCTGAGCTGTGTTCCCAGCCCTGCCCCATTCCACACCACCCACTCTCTTAGAGCCACCAGATGTTAGGTCATCTGCCCAAGGACCTACAATAAGTAATGGAAATGGATTCTGACCCAAACATCCAATGTATGTTCTTCACCACTATTCTGTCTCTCTACATGTAATCTGATAAATGGATTGGTAAATGAAAGAAGTATATTTGGAAGAAGGATCAGCCTCATCCTTGGCTCCCATTGCTATTACCAGAATCCAAACCAAAGGTCTTACTTTCTACCTGCCTAACCCCAGGAGTAGTTTCACAGGTTCCCCAACTTCTCTAGGCACATGCTCCCAAATGCTTTAACTGAAATGCTTTTCCTAGCCTATTAGTCTCATATCTGATACCCAGTAACTGTCCCTGCTATCTACGAAGTTAATACAACCTCTTTCTCTGCCCTTTAGGCTCCTCCCTAGCAGTGACCTCCTCTATCAGGCTTATTTCCAATTTATTCACCCACTCATCCCCAGCACCAAAACACACATGCACACTTACATATATGAACTATCCCCTTACACTTGCTGGTCTCTCTCCAATTTCCTTCTTATTCCAAATCAAATCCTACCTTTAAGACTGCCCAAGAATCCTGCAGAATAATACAGCCAATTCTTCCCTACAGTCATGTGTCACTCAAAGTTAATACTACTTAGTTTGCTGCCTTTATACTCTCAAGCTCCCTAGAGACTTTAATTTCTTCTTAATCTTCCAGAACACCCAGTACTTTTCTGTGATACATAAAAAGAGCTAAATATTTACTTTCTGACAGACTAAAAGAATGCAGTAACTGGGCCGGAGATTTAGCTCAGTGGTTCCAGCGCCTGCCTTGCAAGCCCAAGGTACTGAGTTCGATCCCGTTAACCACATACAATGCTAGGAGTGGTGACTCACATCCACCAGCAATCAATACCACATACCACAGTGCCGGGCGTGGTGGCTCACACCTGTAATCCCAGCACTCGGGAGGCAGAGACAGGAGGATTGCTGAGTTCGAGGCTTGCCTAGGCTACATAGTGAGCTCAGAGCCAGCCTGAACTACAAAGTAAGACCCTGTCTCAAAAAAAAAAGAATGAAGTAACTGTAAGATCCTAGCTTGTAGCTCATCAATAGCCAAAACTTAAAATGTATCAATTCTAGGTATATGTCATAAACTGTAACAGTGAGGAAAACTAAGAGGAAAAAAGTGAACAGGAGTCAGAAAGTTGAGCCCTGCAGTAACTCATGATCAGAGGGAGCCAAACATTCCTCCTGCAATCCAACCAAGCCTACCTCCCACCTAAGAGTAAAACTCACCAACCATCCTTGACCTTCAGGAGGCATGAATTAAGGCCCTGAAAACACCTGAGTCACACAGGACAGTCACCTGTATTGAAAGTAAGGCCTCCCAAGGGCCGAGAATGTAGCTCAGTGGTAATGCACCTACCTTGGAAAGTACGACTTCTCAGATTCACAGAGCTTTTTTCTGGCAATTCCCTTTCTAAGTAAAACCAACTCACAAGTTTAAAGGAT
Organism: Thryonomys swinderianus; assembly: GCA_004025085.1. Classification (NCBI taxonomy): domain Eukaryota; kingdom Metazoa; phylum Chordata; class Mammalia; order Rodentia; family Thryonomyidae; genus Thryonomys; species Thryonomys swinderianus. Next base: position 19,823 of record PVIC010029279.1, read on the forward strand.
TGGAACTTCATGGGGTTAAGGAAAAGGAAAGCAAAATGAGCAAGAAAGAGCTACACATGTGCTCCCAGTGCTCAGGAGGCACAGGTGAGAGGAAAAGGAGCAGGGGCTTCAGGCCAGTCAGGGCTACACAGCAAATTCAAGACTAGCTAGAACCAGATACAGTGCTGTCTGGGGAAAAAAGCAAAACAAAACAAACCACATCCCCAAAACAAACAACATGACAAAAAAAAAATTTTTTTTTAATAAAAAACCCAAAAAGCACAAAAACAAAGAATGAGGAGCAGTGGGGCAGAAGGCAGACCTGGGCCAGTCACACCCTCGTCCTCCCCGGCGTGGTGCCCATGCCGGCCACTGACCTGATCCGCATCTGGGTGAACTCCGGGGGACTGAGCTGAGGGCACCTCCTGCTGGACTGCAGCCACCGCCCCATTTGGCATCAGGATCAACTGGGAAGCCAGAGGCACATTCCGGCCCAGGGTCCGGTTTACCTGCAACAGGTTTCCCAGCTGTGGCTGGCAAGGAGAGGGAGAGAAAAAAAGAACAAGAGGAAAGAAGAGACAAAATGGAAGGGAAGGACCACAAGACAAAGTAAACAGCAGATAGTAAACATCCGAGCCCTGCCCCTTTCCACCAACCCGCATCTCTTAGTCACCATACACAAGGGATTATCTAAAAGAAAAACTGGACTGTGTAGAAGACTACGGATGATAACAGAGTCGGACACCAAAGTAGTTGAGACAGACTTTGGAGCACAGGTATATGTAGCCAGCAGACGAGCAGAGAGGTAATACTTAGAAGCTGTGCACTTGAGATATTGCTTTAAACTCAGACTACATCTAACCCTAATTTAGTTACACACTAGCACTGAATCTATGTAATCTGCAGACTACCTGAATATTGAGCATAACCCCAAAGAGAAATACAGCATGGGAAGTGAATTGGCTTGTTTGAAGACATCTGGGGAACCAAAAGAAAATTGTTTCAGGGCAGGCGTGTGACGCAGAGGTGGGAAGATTGCCTAGCACACAGGAGGCCCTAGGTCCAATATCCAGCAATGCAAAAAATAAATAACAGCCTTCACTCAAGTCCTTGCCAACGAGGGCAGTTATGACTATGCCCCATGATGACAGTGCCCATGACTGTGACTTACCCGCAGATACATCTGGGCCTGGGATTGGTTGAGGGGTGGGGAGGTGGTGTTCCCCAGTAACACAGACTGGGTCAAGGTGGTGGCACTGGGAGAACTAACACTCTGGGATCGGCTGATGAGCTGGGCGGCCGAGGTGGTAGCCAGATTGATCTGTGCAATACAGAAAGGAACCAGGACTAAGGGTTTGGGAAAGGGACGGTCAAGAACAGCATCATTTTACTCTCATGAATAAAGAGAAAAATAACCCTTTATCTAAAACAGTCATCCAGGACATTCAGGAATATTACAGAGGTCAAAAAAACAGTTAACATTAGAGAAAGTATAAGAATGAAATGAAACAGATTTTATTTCTCTTTGAAGAGTAGCTGGGCATAAAGGGGCACACCTGTAATTCCAACATACAGGAGGCTAAGGCAGAAGGACCAAGCCAAATCTGAAGCCACCCTGATCTACACAAGGAGATGCTGTCTCAAAGGAAAAAAAAAAATAGAAGAGGAGTCACTGTTCTTTGTTATCTCTTCTTCTCCTGCAGAACTGTCTTCTTCCTTCCTTGGGTTTCCTATACAATGTGGCTGCCTTCTTTTTACTACTATTCCCTCAGTTAGTGTAGTATATGTCCACTATGGCTCAATCTACAATTCAATCAACACTCTCAGGTCAACTGCACAAAGCAAAGAGCCCAGGAGGGCCTGTGCTGGAGGCAGAGCAGCACTCACTGAGGCCTGGGTGGTAGTTGCCTGCTGCTGCTGTGCACTACTGGTGTTTGGAGAGCTGGCCTGGCGACTGGCAGCAATCGTGGCCTGTATGGAGAGGAGGAGAAACAAGAAACAGACAATCAAGGGAAAAGTTCTCAGTCTTCCAATAAAAAAATTTTTTAAAAAACACACAGTCACAAAATATATGTAGATTCCGGGGAAGTACAGAGGCTACTCTCAAAGAAAAGTACACCTCTATCCCAGTAATGCTAACCCAGTAACCCCACGCAACTCTACGGGAAAGACAGGCAACCTGGCCTCCTAGTTCTTTGCTGTGGGTAGAAGAACCACCTTTCAGCAGGTCTCATCATGAATTACTGATAACTCTCCAGCAGAACTGTCCAACACAAATATAATATCCACTACCACACACATGAGTAAGAAAAAGAAACAGGAGACATTAACTTCAATGATTTATTTTATCTAACTCAGTATCTCTAAAATATATCATTTCAACATGTAATCAGTATTTTGAAATTACTGAGCTATTTTACATTCTTTTGCCATTCCACATCTTCAAACACACATCTCGAATTGGACTGGCCACATTTCAAGCACTCAATAGCCGCATGCTGCTAGGGGCTCCCACACTGGCCAGACCAGGTCCGGGATGTGGCCAGTCCCTCTATAAAAGGTGATTCTCCCACAATTCCTACTGCAAACTTTGAAGATCCACATATCCCCCTCTAAGAGCACAGGAGGCAAAGGCGACTGTCTCCAGCTTGGTTTTGTGAGTCTCCCCCACCCACCTGAAGTACCTCTCCCCTCCCTTGGGCCAGCTGGCTGCTGACCTCTCACCTGCTGGACTGCAGCCAGGCTGTGCAGCTGGGCATTGCTGAGCTGCTGCTGGAGCATGAACTGGTGGAAATACTGAGCTGCATTGGGCTGCCGCTGTAGCGCCTGCAAAGCCTAG
>PVIC010029280.1:0-22622 GCA_004025085.1 Thryonomys swinderianus
AATTTTTTTTTTTGTTTGTTTGGTTGGTTGTTTTAGTTTTTTGAGACAGGGTCTCCCTTTGTAGTTCAGGCTGGCCTATGTAGCCCAGGCTAGCCTCGAACTCATGGCAATCTTCCCTAGTGCTGGGATTACAGGTATGAGCCACTGCACCTGGCTGATTCTTTTAATCCTTTTGGGAAAATATCAAGAAGGGAAATGGGAAAAAAATGAGAATTAAGGCATGTCATATACTGGCACAAATTCTCAAAGTTGAGTGTGATCATGATGTGTATATAAAATGTACCAATAAAGATTCAAATCTAAAAAAAAAAAAGAAGATGCAGGATAGCTGGGCCAAAGGGAAACTCTAGTCCTAGATTTATGAGGAATCTCCACACTGATTACCACAGAGGTTGTAGCAGTCTAAATCCTACCAACCATGGGGAGGGGTTCCCTTTTTCTCACACTCTTGCTAACATTTGTTGATTTTGTGATAGCGACCTTTCTTTCTGGAGTGAGATGGAACTTCAGAATTATTTTAATTTGGATCTTTCAAGTGACCAGTGTGCTGAATATTTTTTCATATATTTATTTGCTGTTTCCACTTCACCTGAGAAGTGTCTATTCATTTTGGATACCCATTTTAGAACTGGGTCTTTAAACCTGGGGTATCTGATTTCTTAAGTTATTATATATTCTAGATAGTAGTCCTGTCTGGTAACATCTGGCAAAAATTTATTCTCACACTGTGGGTAGTCTCTTTATTCTGTCAGTGGTTTCCCTTGCTGTGCAAAAGCTTTTTAATAAGGTGAGATCCCAGTTGTCAAATCTTTGTGGTATTTCCTGTGTGACTGAGGTTTTGTTTATAAAGTGCCTACACCATTGTCTTTAAGAGTGCTACCTTGGGCCGGAGGGTTAGCTCAGTGGTTCCGGTGCCTGCCTCCCAAGTGCAAGGTCCTGAGTTCAATCCCCAGTAACCACATACAATGCTGGGTGTGGAGACTCACGCCCACCATCAATCAACACCGCATACCACAGTGCTGGGCATGGTGGCTCACGCCTGTAATCCCAGCACTCGGGAGGCAGAGACAGGAGGATTGCTGAGTTCAAGGCTTGCCTGGGCTACATAGTGAGCTCAGAGCCAGCCTGAACTACAAAGCGAGACCCTGTCTCAAAAAATAAATAAATAAATAAATAAATAAATAAATAAACAAACAAACAAACAAACAAACAAACAAATAAATAAATAATATTAAAAAAGTGGAAATAACTGACAAGTGGATAAACAAATGTGGTGTACAGTGGAATATGTCCAGCAAAATTCAGGGAACCAAGTGCTGATGCACAGTAAACATGGATGAACCACAGTCATATTACACTAAATATAAATGGTTTTACATTTATAAACCTCTTCATGTGAAATATCCAGGAAGATGCCAGAACAATGTTTTATAATTAAATGTATAATGTATACAAGCTTTATGTATCTTCTGTTAAGTTCATTTGTGAATATTTCATTTTTCTGATGGCTCCAAGAATTTTATTCTTTTAACATTTTGGATTACAGTGCACCTCACTTCACAGACTTAATTCCTTCCAGAGTCCTGGGGAGTTGGCCACAGCTGTGTTTGTCACTCAGTGTGAAGCTCACAAACAGGAGCAAAATTGTGCCAAACACTGCTTGCAACCTGAAGGGTTCACAAAATGAGGTGTCTGCGAACCAAGGCGTTATTGTATTTGTTACTAATGTGCTTCCTTATACAAAATCACTTTTTGTGTCTTGATCCTATTTGGACCCTTGTCGACTGGCTCCATTTGGTTCACTAATTTTATTTTGGTCTTTTTGTTACACTAAGGTATTTTTATATGCAGAATATCGTGTATTGTAAAGACTTCTGTACTTTACACTTTTCAATATTGAAGACTATGCAGAGGGCTTTGACTTCTATTATTATTGTCTGCCTTTTAAATTGGCTCCAGTGTGATTAAAATGTTGAATAGAAGTGGCGAGCTCTGAAATTCTGCTTTGCTCCCATGCTACAGGGAGCATGATGATGTTAGTTGTAGGTTTTCAGTGACTTGAGGAAGGTTTCATTATTTATTGAGATTTTCCTTTTTGGATTTGAGTCAGATTTTGTAGAATGCTTTTTGTATTTCTACTAGAGGATCATGAGCTGTATTATTATTTTCAGATGTTAAACAACTTGTCAAATGCTTGGTTAACTTGACTTTTCATTTGGTGCACTGAACACCAGAGTTCGGGTGATGACATCTCTGCATGGAAAGCCACTCTGACCCAAGGAAAGGCAGGAATTACTAACTCTAAGAAAATTTTGTGCATGTTGAGAAACAGGCTGCTTTTTGCCTTATTATTATATTGCTGAAGGGTAAGAAGGCCTTTATTTTTTACTTTGTGAAGCTGTGATAAATTATATATCACATAAAGTACTATAAGACATTCTAAGCACATGATTCTTGATGTCAGGCACATTCATTTGATTAAAATATCAAATATCTTTTAAAGGGTTTGCTGCCTATTTGTGTATCTTCTTGAAAAAAAGTCTAATTGTTGCTTACTTATTGGTTAGTATTTTTTCTATATGCATATATTGCCTATATATTTGCATACATAGTGATATGTTTCCATATTTATTTAGTAGATATGTAATATCTCATATTATATCCCATCTTGATCTATATACAGATAGGTATAAATATATGCATGTGTGTTGTTAACCTACTATTAGCTAGCAACTTAAAATATTTTTGCCATTCTGTGAGTTAAATTTCCACTTCTATGATAGGTTGTGTCCTATTATGTAAAATATTTTTAATTGTGAAACAGCCAATCTGTTTTTTCTTTTTGTTGCTTATGGCTTTTGGTATTTTGTCCAACTAATCACGGCTAAATCAAGTATCATGAAGCTTTCATTTATGTTTACATGTAAGAGTTTTAGGGTTTTTTTCTTACTACTAAGGACTGATCCTATGGTCTTTGCACTGAGATTCATTCTAAACTATTTTTATCTTTTACAGTTTTGGGACAGAGTCTCACCAACTCACTGAGTGCCCCCAGAGTGGGCTGAAACTTGCCGTGTGGGGTTATAGAGGGGCCATAACTTAGAGCTGAGTTTTAGTTCTGCAGTATATGTCTTTGATCCTTTTTAAAATTGAATTCTTATTGGTACATGTTATATACACATCATGATCACACTCATTATTGGGAATTTGTACCAGTATATGACATGAGTTAATTCTCATTTTTTCCCTTTCCCCTACCCAATGTACAACCCTCCTGACCCCTATGCACATATGATTTGTTTCCTTTTTTCTCTTTTTCTTTCTTTCTTTCTTTTTTTTAATTTTAGTGGTACCAGTGTTTGAACTCAGGCCCTTGTGCTTCCAAGGTAGGTGCAGTACCACTTGAGCTAAATCCCTGGCCCAGTTTGTTTCCTTTATTTAGAACATATTTTTTCTTTCCCTTCATGCCCTCTTCTCTGCCCATTTCCCTTTGAATATTTTCTATTTCACAGTATCTATCATATATTCTGAGTCAGTTGTTGTATATGATACAATGTACAAGTCCAATATTTTTTTGCATGTGGATAGTGAACTACTTATTGAAGAAAATGGCCTCTTTTCTTATTTTTTTAATTGAATTCTTTATTGGTACATTTTATATAAATCTCACAATCACACATAACATTGGGGAATTTGTATCAGTATATGACACAAGTTAATTTTCATTTTTACCCACATCCCTGCCCACCCCCTATATACATGCTCTTTTATTTTCTTTCAGAATCATATTTATTCCTTCCCCTGGAAAACAGGTTAGGTAAAACTGTTGGAGACATTGACTTAGGCAGAGACTTTATGAATAAAACCTCTATAGCATAAGAACTAGCAGAAAGAATCAACAAATGGGATCTCATCCTACTGAAAAGCCTCTGCACAACAAAAGAAGTCACTGGCACTGCTAGAAGACAACCAACAACATGGGAAAAAATCTTTACTAGCTGTGTATCAGACAAAGGGCTATTATCTACAATATATAGAGAACTTAAACAGATCAGCCTCCCCAAGTTTAAAGACCCAATTCCAAAATGGGCATCTAAAATGAACAGATACTTCTCAGAGGCAGAAGTTAAAGCAGCTAAGAAACATATTAAGAAATGTTCAACATCACTGGTCATTCGAGAGATGCAAATGAAAACAACATTGAGATTTCATCTCACTCCACAAAGAATGGCTGCTATTACAAAACCAACAATAAATGCTGGTGAGGCTGTGGGGAGAAAGGAACCTTTGTCCCCTGTTGGTGGGATTGCAGAACTGTGCAACAATTGTGGAGATCTGTGTGGAGATTTCTCAGAAAACTAGGACTAGGGGGTCCCATTTGACCCTGCTATCCCCCTAATAGGAATATACCCAAAGGAATTTAGAAAATCACATTGGAAAGACAGATGTACACCCTTGTTCATAGCAGCTCAGTTCATGATAGCTCAATCTTGGAAACAACCCAAATGTCCATCAACTGGAGACTGGATAAAGAAGATGTGTTTTTTTAATATATAAAATGGAGTATTATTCTGCCATAAAGAATGACAAGATTCATTCATTGATGTGCAAATGAATACACCTGGAGGACACACTAATAAGTGAAATAAATAGATCACAGAGAGGTAAATACCAGATCTTCTCTTTGATATGAGCACCTATAGATGTAAATGAGCTCTAGAAAGTATGACAGTTTTTGTAGAATGGGAAATGGCCTCTTTTCTTATTAAATACTCTTGATAACTTTATCTACAAATGACCAGGTGCCTCAGGATTTCTGATCTCTCTATTCCATTATATTATATGCTAGTACCACACTCTTATGATTCTTTATGCTAGTACCACATTGTTATGATTCCAGTAACATTGCGATATATTTCAAAACTGTAGAGTGTGATCCTTTCAAATTGTTCTTTTTCAAGCTTGAGGTTACTTGTGATTTCACAGGAGTTGATATGTATGTTTTTATTTCATCCAAATGCCTTTGGGATTTAGAAAGAGATTTTATTGGATCTCAATATCATTTTGGCTCATTTTCCCATTTATTGTTAAAAAGTTGTCTAGCCCATAAAGCAGGTACATTTGATTGTTGTCTGATCTTTCCTCAATAGCTTGTAGTTTTCCTGATGTAAGTAATTACTTACTTGTTTAGCTTTATTCCTCAGTGTTTCATTCTTTTTGATGTTACTACAAATGGCAACTTCATTCATTTCCCTTTCAGATTGTTTTTGTTATTGTGTCAAACACAACGGATTTCACATGTTGCTTTATTGTTTAAATGTGTTTCATTTAATTTCTGCATATTTGAAAACTTTTAGGCTTCTTTTTTATAGAGTTCTAGGCATATTTTATTTTTTGTGATTGAAAAAGATGCTTTTTGCAACTGTGCTGAATTCATTCATTAGACGCTAACGGTGCTTTCTGTGAAATCTTTACAGCCTTTTCACATACAAGCTTATGTTATTTATTCACAGAGATTAATTTATTTCCTCCATTCCAAGTGTGACTTCCTTACTTTCTTCTCTTGCCTCTTCCCCCCCTTGCCTTCTCTTGCTCTGGTCAGAACCTCCACTTGTGTGTTGAGTGGAGGTGCTATCAGCAGGTGTGCTGGTATTGTTTGTGACGTTAGGTCAAAGCTTTCCATCTTTAATATGTCTGTCTGATGCAATATGGACATTTTCAGGTGCAGGCTGAGGAATTTTTCTGTTCATTGTTTGATAAGTATTTTAATTAAAAGTGCTGGATTTTGTCAAATTTTCATACATCACTTTTTCCTATCTCCTTACATTCTATGGTCTGTTACAGATTTGAGAAAGTTTTCTTTTTAACCATGTGCCTTTGCAGAAATGGATTTCCCACTCTGGTCACTATTTTTGCTGCATCTCACCAGGTCTGGTACCCTCTGTGTTTGTAACAAAGTGTTTTCTAAATTTCTCTTGCTTTGGACAATTTATTGTTTAAATGTTTCAATTAATTCACACATGTTCAAAATTGTTTTAGGGTTTTCACAATAGAGTTCTTGGTATTTTCTATTTTCTGTGACCGGAAAGGATACTTTGTGTGATTTCAACCATTCAACACATAAATTCAACATAAATTGAATGAAGGCCTCTGCCATTCATTCTTTATTTTCTCTGCTTTTTAGTTTATTTCTCTCTCATTTCCTCCAGGATAACCTTTTCTTCAGTTGATTTTGGTGGTGGCATGTTTGATTCCCTTCATTTTTCTGTTTGTACATAGTTTATAGATGCTTTATTTGCTGTTGCTAGTGGAGTCAGATACAACATACTAAAGTTGTAATTGATATGGATTAAGCTTGACCTAAACTACATACACAGCATGATTTGAAAATTCTAAGAATGTAGAATTGTTTTAGAGTAAAAGACACAGGGTCATTATTCCCCTTCAGAATACTACCCTCCCTTTGACTATATTATCTTATCATTACTGTCATTTTCTGAAGCAGTTCTATTTCTTCTTTCATGTCTTTAGTTGCGCTGTTGTGGCTGCCTGGATGTCCCGAATGGATTCAAATATTTCCCTTTCACAATCATTTTTATTAGGAGGAAGAGCCAGAAATTACATGGCACAAGATTGTTTTGAAGAATCATTCATCATATATTTGATCACGCCTTGTAATGATACTTACAAAAGAAGACTTCCAGAACTGCTTCAGAACCTGGCAAGAATAACAGGATAACTATCTTCAAGGGAGGGGGGTATCTTTGAGTGGTATTAAAACTAATGACGATATTTTTACTGTAAATTTTTAAACATTCTCTGTACTATTTGCTCATACCTCACACATATCAAATTACTACTTTATAAATGCTTTTAAAAGTCTGTCACTGTCTTCAGCTTTCCACACTGTGATTTGAATGTGTCTAGTCTGGGTCTTGTTGGGGAATTGCTGAGTTTATTTGATCTGTAGATTCATGTCTTTATTCATACTGGAGAAGTATTTGGATATTCTTTGTCTTTCTTTCTTTCTTTCTTTCTTTCTTTCTTTCTTTCTTTCTTTCTTTCTTTCTTTCTTTCTTTCTTTCTTTCTTTCTTTCTTTCTTTCTTTCTTCCTCCTGCTGATCTCATAATATATTTTATGATCTGCTGATGGTGCCCCACTATAATCTTAAATTTTGTTTACTTTAGTTCATTTTTTAAATTTTATGCTCTTTAGATTTGGTTATTTCATTTGTCACAACTTTGGGTTCACTAATTTTCTGAAAATTTGTTATTGAACACTGCTAATGAATTTTTTGTTATGGTTTTTATACTTTTTGGCTACAGAATATTGTTTTATTAAAATAATTTTTATCTGTTTGATGATAATCTCATTTTGATCATATTTCATGTTCCCAATTTCCTTTTGTTCTTCATCTTTATCTATGTTAGCAAACTTTAATGGTTTTAAAGACTTAGTCCAGTAAGTCCAGTATCTAGGTTTCCTCAGGTCAATTTACATCATTCTTTTTATTTCTTTCCATGGGTCATGTTCTTTTATTGTAAGCTTTGCGATTTTTGTTGAAGTTGTTGATAACTGGCATTTATTTTTATAATGTGGGACCTGGAAGTCCTCTTTCTAGCATTTCCCAGTGTTTTCCATTTTGTTCCCATTTCAAGTAAAAGTTGTTAAAGCCAATTTGCTCTGACACTTTTCCACACAGTTTTCAACAGACACTCTCTCTGGCCTGTGGATGCTCTATTTCTGTAACTTTAATTTGCACTCAGCTAGTCCTCTTGAATGACAGAAACTGAAACAGACAGAACACTGCAACAAAGGAGGAAGAAGATAAGGACCATCTCCCACACTCGTATATTGTTCTGTGCTGGTGGATGTTAGAAACCAGCGAGGCTGGCTGAAGCTAGGGTGAAAGATTAAGGTACTTGTAGAACCTCTGCTTGGTAGCTTATACCCCCTAAGTTCTTCTGTGCATGCAGTTCTCTCCAAAGTCTTCATTTCTATAGCCTCAAATCTGTGTTTCATTCTCAGACCTGCACAGCTATTGTATGCCTCCACCAAGAATCTTTGGCCCACGTGCCTGTGGATTTTCTCCATGTAGATTTTAAGAGCAACACTCACTGCTCGTATATTTTCTAAGGCACAGTGATGTGGAGCAGAGATGAGCAAGTCCGTCCTTCAGGTGGCTGTCCATCCAGGTGAAGATGAACACCCATGGAAATTTGTAAAGATGGTCTGCTCTTTTCCCTCCTCCCTGAGATGGTGAACTGCTCGCCATACATTGCTGACCAAGGCTGACACTGTCAGGTACTCATGAGGGTGTGTGGGGTGGACAGGGAAAACACCAAACGCTGTCATACCAGTTTGAAGATGGCTTTTCCTGATTAATTGCTCATTGATATAAATTTTGAATTATTTTCTGAAAATCCTACAAACTTATTTCACACAGCTTTGAATTTGGTTGAGTTTACATTTGTGTTTGTGGAATAAGAATTTACTTTTCTGTCCTTCTGCTGAGGATTGTCAAGTTTTCATTTTTTACATCTTTAGAAACTCTTCATTTATACCCTGGCTATTTTCTGAGGCCAGGAGGAAAAGAACAGTGTCTCTCTGGTCAGCCTTGATGGTTCACAGTCATTTATTTTTCTTTTTTCCTTCCTGTTTGCTCTCAGTGATTACTCAGATTATTTGTAGGTTTTCGTTTTCAAAATTTCTCCAACTGAATATCAAGAACCAAAACACTCACACAAACTCATGAGTCTGTCTCACTAAGAACGCTGCTACAGTGGGCATTTCTAATTGACAGTGGAATTATTCTTTTCCTGTTTATGGTTGAACTCAGATATTATAGTGTTGGCATTCTTCATGGTTCCTTCAAGGTTCCACTTTCCCTTCCCATTTTTCTGTTCTCTTGTTATAGTTTCTGTTCCACGTTATATTTCTCTAATAATTTTAAATACAAATGCCTCACTTACAGGTTATGAAATCAAGCTATTGAATGTGTTACATCTATTAGCTCTCCCAAGGCTGGTATATTTTCTTATGTTTTTGTATGTTTACATCCTGAGGTGTTTAGCAGAATTATTTTCCATAAATGCACAGGATACGTTATGTTATGAAATTATCCTGTAGAGAGTTTTTGTCTTTTCTTCTGTAAGAACTTTTGGGGATTTATACTGTGAAATATCCACAAACGAAATGTCTGAAATCAGAAAACTAATCATCTGTGTTTTTCAGAAAATAAACTGCAGCCTGAGTGAAGAACACACTTAATATTTCTGTTCCACATAGAAAAATTTCCAATTCCAAATTCTAGAAAAATATCTTATTTTCTTCACTATGTGATGCTACTGTGTAATTTTTTTGTTGTTGTTGTTTTTTGACTTTTGTTATGAGGTGAGAAGTTTTAAATATTTTATATGGTAGATCTCATATAATTTTTTTTTTACTTTCTTTTTCTTTTTGAGACAGGGTCTTGCTTTGTAGTTCAGGCTGGCCCTGAGCTCATTATGTAGCCCAGGCAAGCCTTGAACTCAGTAATCCTCCTGTCTCTGCCTCCCAAGTGCTGGGATGACAGGGGAGAGCCACCACACCTGGCTACATTAATTTAATTTCTTTTCTCCTTTTTTATTCTTCATCCTTCAGGGTTCACTCTTTGTTCTGAATAGTGGAAGAACATTTATCATGAAAAGTCTTAAATGAGTAAATTGTGTCTCACCAAATATATAAAATCATTATAAGCTCTAAACATTGTTGAATAACATCAAAACAGAATCAGAGATGGATATTCATTTGTGAGATTTCAGATGCTGATACCAAGTATATCATTTAAAAATGCAGCAGATAGTCATGATTTATAGTTATCTCTCTCTCTCTCTCTCTCTCTCTCTCTCTCTAAATGGGTGCATCTTAGCACAGTATATAAATATGATAATCTTGAATATGCTATTTTATAACTTGTTGTTTGGCCATACATAGCTATATCTAAGGATCTTTAGAAATGATTAAGAGCTTCAGCTCTGAACCATTATTCTCACTGACAGGGCTAACAGTATATACTTGTACAGAGAGGTAGCAGAAGTGATAAGTGCCAAGCACTAGATGAAATGCAAATGTTTCTCCTTAGGTGAAGAGGAGGAGGATATTCTTTTGTGTCCATCACCACTTTTGGAGGTCAGATGAAGGAACGATGGAGGGCCACCCAAATTTCCAGGAGTTCTCATCTAAATTCACTGGAGTCCTTCTCGGAATGCTCCCAAGTGCTGCTGGAGCTCTGGCCTGGTTCTCCACTTGGTGACTGCAACTCTGGGTATCTCAGAAGTGCAACAAAAATCTCACTGTATCTGCATTACCTCTACCTTATAGAGTTTAACTGAAATCTCTACTTTGTCAGACTAAAGGCACTGCTAATAGAATGATGTAGAAAGAAACTATAGTTATTAAATCTGGTAAGAAGACCACAGTATGAACTTGCTGCATATGTGTAACAGTTCACAGTAGACACTTAGTAAATTATGTGTTTAAAGATTCTTTCTTATTCATGTGTCCAGTATAAATTAAATTGAGACAATAGATATCTTAATAAGTCAATATTGCCAGTGGTCAATTATTGCAAGCATGCATCTTATAGTACCTTTACTGAGGAAGACATATTTTGCCTGTTCTTTTGGTGGTGAGAAATAGGCATGGGCTAGTCACATACACCATACTTCAGGTTGATTCCAGGAGTGTGATTCAGGTGGGAATCTCACACACTTGCCCCTCTATGATTTCATTGTTTTGACTCCAAGATTCTGTCACACATCTCTATAGCATGGTCACACATCACTGACTTGTAATATGTCCAAACCATACACATGAACATACACATGCATGCATGCACACATGCACGTAGTAAAAGTGTGCATGACTTTTCAGTAGAGATAAGTATTGTGCTTTTCTGTCACAATTTTAATAGAGGACCCCTCAGAATTCTAGCCTTTTACTTTCTACTTCAATTTACCTTTGACCACAAAGGAGGTTGACAGGCTTTAGCTCTTGTATGTGGAGGACCAGGGATGACTGCAGTCAGTTGCCTTTGCCACAAACATCTTTATAAACAAGTGCCTCTAGAGTCTCTTGTCTACATGTTGCCAAGCAGGATTTTCCCATTATGTACCAATATCCAGCAAAGATTTTTTTTTTTTTTTTTTTTGAGACAGGGTCTCACTTTGTAGTCAGGTTGGCCTTCAGCTCACTAAGTAGCCCAGGTAAGCCTCGAACTCACAGCGATCCTCCCGCCTCTGCCTTCTGAGTGCAGGGATTACAGGCATGAGCCACCATGCCCGGCATTATGGTGTATGGTACTGATTGCTGGTAGGTGTGAGTTACCACACCTGCCACTGTGGTATGTGGTTACCAGGGATCCAACTCCGATCTTTTGGTTTGGGAGGCAGACACCGGAAACACTGAGCTAAATTTCCAGCACCACCCCCCTCTTTTTTTTTTTTTTTTTTTTTACTTTTAGAATAAACATGATTTCACACTGAGGGCATTTTTGCCCCCATCATGGTTTTTACTTGAGAGACTGAGGCCAACGTCTGTACTGTCCAATATGTGGGATCTAGATGTGCAGATAGCCAAATAGTTTTCCTTCCAAAGAGCTCTTTACATCAACTGTAGCTTTGTAGATTTACCTCTAGCTGGGAACAATAGTCGAGGTAAGATAAATGGGCCCTTGTGGCCAGGGTGGAAAGCTGATGCGTCTGGCTCTTCCCGTTAGGCAACACGTGAAACCCACCTGGGAATGTTGGGAAAGTCCGGGCAACACTCCCTCTCTGCTTCGTTTTGTTTCTGTCCTCCCACTGCCAAACCTCTGTGAACGCCTACGGACATTCAATCTTCACAGTTTTCCCACCTGTAATAAAATATACAAGCGTAAGCACCCCTGGAAGAATCCGCATACAATTGTTTGTCTGCCATTAAGTCCCCACCAGCCAAGAATCCTGCTAAAGAATCTCATCGGAGCTGCTCACTGAGCCACAAATCTGGAAGCGGCCCCCTCCCCCCACAAATGCCACTCCACAGATCTGCTATTGGATGTTGTCAAAGACAAATTATCAAAACAGAGCAATCGCATGTGTCTGACAATGGACATCCTGAGGCCATCGTCCACCCACATCTCTGTGACACCCTTTGTGGTCTTGACTGCATGGCTGGCTCTGTCCAGTGCTTCCACCACGAAGCGCCTGGGCACCAGTCCCCACGCAGAGGGCTGCATGGCGGTGGGGAATGATTTTAACGCCATTGCGGTTTTCATCTTTAAAACAAGGTGGAAATCACAGTTACAGCCTATGTGGTCAGGTTGATGTCAGGCTTCAAGGACAGTTTCATAAGAATCATTAACTTTTATAAAGACACCCGTTTCCTTCTGTCATTAATGATATGCGTAATAGCTTAATGTAATGCTACTTTTAATTATCACAGCCCTTTCTGTTAAATATCAAGTTCTCCTCTCTCAACTGTCCTGCGTTCTCTTTGGAGTCTCATCTGTCACCATAAATGCCATCACTCTATTCCTCCTTTCGAAGCAGTGACAGGCCCGCTCTTATCCCAAGCTTTATCTCTTTTCCATCCTTTATTGTATTACAAAGATCCCTTTTTCATAGTTTACAGCTGTATCCGCTTTCCACACGTGGCAAATGATTGCCTTGGTAAAGGTATTTTCTGTTTCAATCTTGCATTTTCCCAAGGGAGAACAAAAGGGACAAGCTCTCTGGAGTTGGTTTCACTGAGAAAATTGTTTAGAATTGCCTCATTCCTCAGCAGATTAACGAATGCATACAATCCCAGCTTAAGTGCTATTGTACGGCACAATTTGTCCATTATACTTTGTCCTTTCCATTTAGAAAACCCCTCACCAATTAAAGTAATACAGCCTTCCAATACCTGCTCCCAATTAAATCCGAGCTGTATTACCTGCCCCGCTGCAGCTGGTCACAGATTCCTACCACTTACCCGCATTCATTAGGCCTGTTCATTATCAACGGGATACAGGCAGGAATTCAAGCCACAGCCCCCCTTTGAGGCTCACCAAAATTATCAGCTTTCCCGCAAGGCCCCAGTGAGGACAGGATTAAGTGTAAGGGGAAGGAATTCATACAGTAGCAAACTCCATTGTCTCCCCCGTGCTCGTGTCCTCTCTATCTTAACACATCAAAAGGATACAGTGCAGGTACAAAAGCCACTCCTCTGAATTAAAGGATCGCTTTTCTCTCGCTCTCTAGCCCCAGGCGCACCCCCACTCCAGCTTTGTTCCGCCGTCTTTACCGCCCTCCCCCTTAAGCCCTTTCTCCAAGACCACAGCGAGCACCATAAAGACGGGCTCTGAAGGTGACCAGGAAGCCACTCGCTGTGAGCTTTGCGACTCAGAGCCGAGGAGCTCTCCAGCTTCACGCTGGACTCCATTTTTGAGAATGGCTGTTTTTCTACCCAAGGCTTAAAGCATCTTCCAGGAAGAGGCAAGCAGAGGCGGAGGGTGGACAGACAGTCCCAGACACAGGATTAATTCCCCACACGGCAAAATAGCTCCCCAGATAAGTCTTGACCCCCAGGAAAATACACAGAGTTGCCCAACCAGTCTCGTTTACTTTCGTTTTGAAGAGGGGAGCGCAGCAGCCATTCCTGGGGAGCTCTCACCGTTCTTGACCAGGAATAAAAACCGCCATGTGGGGATACTCACAAGGGGAACAGATCGCAGACCGAAGAGAAGGATATTCAAAAACTCTGGGAGGAAAGTTCAGGAGAGAACACAGGGTCGCCACCCCGGGGAGAAATGCGACCTTCAGGTGCTGAGACCCCTGCCCTAAAGCCGGAAAGTTCTGACGGGTCTCCTTAACTCCAGGAGGCCGAGTCCGGGAACTGGCCCCGCCACAGGTCGGCCCTGGAGCAAGACAGGATCCGATGAGACCTGTGTATTTTCACAGAGAAAGCAAATTCCAGCCATCTCCCCTCGAGAGAAGGAACCGGCATCTTGCACAAAACTGTCCTCTGTAAAATATTTGATTAGGAGATGGGATTAATACATACCCTCTCCTGAATTCTGAAATAATACTTGTCCTTTACTCAATATCACCTGCAAAAGGATATTGGTGACCTTCTGTCTCTAGTGGGCAGGAGCTGGGGAAAAATCCCGATCATGGAGAACCTGCAGACTTCTCCAAGAAGCAGAAAGACATGGTGGCTGGATAGATAACCAGCAAAAATCCGCTCTAAGCAACTTTACTCCCAGTCTTTATTGTATACATACAAATCTTATCAATGAACAGCACCATATGCATATCCAAGGTTTTTTTTTTTTTTTCCCTTGGTGGGGGAGGTTGTATATTAGTGTTTTCCTCTCAATTAACTTCTAGGCAATTTTCCCAGCTAAATGCATAACATCTTTGGCAAGACGCCAAACAAAACCTTAAGACCCAACACTAAATTCTGCACTTATGCAGGCAGCTTAGATTTCCACGCGGCGATCTGGAAGGAAGCCAGAAACTCCCACTGTAAACCCAGCAGTAGGAAAGCTATATATATATATTTTTATCAAGAAACTCTACTTTAGATTTCCAAGACCACTTCAAAATTGCACTATTTTAATGTGCCTTTTAGACAAAATAAAAGATTTAACCTGCTATTAAATTAACCCAATTAGCTATTTTTTTCCATATAACCTTACACTTTGGTTGCTGTTAAATCAAATAAACTGGCAGTGAATTTTTTTTTTACTGACGTATGGAAATTACGAATGCATTCTAGACAATACATTCTTGTGTCTTTTTCTGTACATTTTTCACTCTGTCAAGATTATCCCAATACTTTTAATTTCTCCTTCCTTCCTTCTTCCTTCCTTCCTTCCTTCCTTCCTTCCTTCCTTCCTTTCTCTTTCTTTCTTTCTTTCTTTCTTTCTTTCTTTCTTTCTTTCTTTCTTTCGTTCTTTCTCTCTCTCTTTCTTTCTTTCTTTCTTTCTTTCTTTCTTTCTTTCTTTCTTTCTTTCTTTCTTTCTTTTTGTGTATATGCAAAATAGAATTACTCAGGATACAACGTTACAGCTGAAGAGCCCATGGAATTAATAAGGAACCAGGGGAATTAACAAGTAAAGTAAAATTAATCAAATAGAAATTTATACACGACAGGCATTCCTTGGAAGCCTTGCCATCCACCCTTCAAACTTTGCTTTCTGGTGTGCCTTTATTTGTACATTCCATCCAGCACATGTGTTCTGAGTTCTTCCAGGAACACAGTACTTTTCAAAGTACTGGTGCAGCTGGGCAGCTGTAGACCTCAGTCAAACTTTGTTATGTTAAATTTAGAAGCAAACTCAAGGCGTGTGAGTTTGTGTCCACTGGGATCTTCAAATGGAGGTAAGAAACACTTTTGAGATCTTGCATAGTGTCTGATAAAACACTTTTAGGACTAAAAAGCTTTTTGAAAACAATATTTTTCGGATTTAAGAGGCAGTGAACCAGAAACATATGGATTATGTTTCCCCCAGAATACTCAGGGGTTTAAACATTAAGGGAGAAATGCTTGGCCAAACAAATTTTGCTCAACCAAAAAAAAATTTTTTTTTCACAAGCAACCTATGATTGTTTGTTAAGCCAAAAGGACTGAGGAGGTCTCTTTCTTTAAATATTAACTATTATTATTATTATTAATATCATCATCTTAAAGCAGTTTTGTTTGGTAAATCTGGAGTCTGAAACATCTGGAAAGGGTTTGGAGAACAGGAGTTCACATCAAAGTGATTTTGCCATTTTAAAAACAAATCATAAATCACAACCTAGCAACTTTGTGAATTGTCTATAGGAACCCACGAGCCAGGATTCTGGCCCTGCAGTGGCGTCGCCCTGCAGTGGCACCTGCTCGCACCCGCAGCAGGAGGAGGGACCCTGTGTATCTGGCGGGTCAGGTTCTTCAAGGGCAAGGGGGTGTGAGGCGGACAATAAGTGTGCAGTGGAGTCTCCACTGCGGCAGGCGTCTGGGCACCGGCCTCAGCCGACACGCGGAGAGCAGACAGAATCGGAAAGCCGACTCCCTAGTACGGTCCCCGGGACCTAAAAGAACTGCTACTGTTTGCTCTGTGATTTTCAGCAAGCGCCGGCAGACTCAGAAGTGCGTCTGACCAACCAGCCCCTCAGGGCTCTCCTTGTACAGAATGAGGACAGGAGACAGGGCGGAACGGTCTGTCCATCCGCTCCATGCTGGCCCTCTGTCCCTTCCAGTAATGGCTGCACCAAGGCAGACTTGGGCTCTAGGCAGAGCCTGGCTTTGAAGAGCCGGAGGAGCCTGGACTCGGGAGCTAGGAGCGCTATACTAGCGCTGAAGCAGAAATAAAAGAGAAAGTGAGAAAGAAAATGAAAGCACTCATCAGCGAACAAATAACACAAAGAAAGAAGAAGGGAGCGGGAGGGAGAGACGAGAAGCAGCAGATGAACGGTATTAACAGGAAGGACGTCACAGGCAATTTGCTAACACTTTCTGGACATTTCTGTGCCAATATTTTACTTTCTTCTGATTTATTTCAATTTTGAAGTAAGTTACGACTGCACAGGGTACTGTGGAGGGGAAGTGTCTGGCCACTGTGGTAATAGGGGCAGATGGATACTGAGAAACTTTGAGACTTACTCTAGGAGAGAAATGACAAAAGCACTCTGAATATTTTAGAAGAGCCATAAGTGTCATGTGATATTTAAAGGTGCAGCAGTCACAGTTAACTAGCTAATGATGGAGAAATGATATTTTAAAAAATTGTATTCAAAGTGTAATTTCTTCAGCCTCAACAAATTCCCACAAAGCTCTGGATGAAGTTAGAAAGTGAACTACGGCTTATGTGATTTATTTTTTATAAGAGGCCTTATGTCCACTAAATATATCCTACATATTTTACATACTAAAATTTTACAATATGTTATTGTACCTATTTCATGCGGGAAATGATAAATCCTCAGAACACAGTTGCCACAATGCCAGGTTTTTACACTATTGATGAAATACCAAATTAATGTCTTGTTGGAAAGTCTTGGAGAAGTGAGAGACAGGTGATTTTATTAGTGATTTTTCTCTTCAGTGTGGATTAATACCTCAACTAGCAATCAAGAAGTCTTTTAATATTTTGTTTTGTTCTGGTTCCTAACTAGATAGTTTTTCTTCTTTATTTTATAAGGGCAGTTTTTAAGATTGGGCATGATTCGTATTATATCTTATTATTCCCTAAATTTGTGTCTATTTATGTAAAAATTAGCATAATTTGACTTAGAACTTGTACTACTTAGTAAAAGAGTTATTTCACATATTTCTCAGCACAAGAAGCAGCAGCCTCTTAGGAAGACTCTGCTGCTGGGAAGAATTCTGTGCCTGCATTCATACACGGCTTCACTGTACCAGGCATAATCGAAAAATCACCAGGAGACCGGCAAAAAAATAAATAAATAATTTTAAAAATTGTACTCTCTCAAGACTCTTGGTAAGAATTTAAAAAAAATTATTACATTAAAACTACAAAAATATAACTTGCTTCTAAGAGTGCTTGGCTTGAATAAAACTGCATTTCCAACGGGCCACACCAGGCTCCGCTTGGCAGCTTCCCGGGCCTGCCTGCCCGGTGACAGACAGCCCATCCTGGGCACCAGCGTGCCAACTTCTACCTAAGTGGGGCATGTGCCTTACAGCTCCATGTGGCACAGCTCTGCAGCATGCCAGGCTTTGTCCAGGCTGTGAATTGTTAGACACCGGGAACTATCTCTATTAGGAATAAAGCTGATGGGGTGTACAAGACCCAAAGAAAGGAATATAGAAATGATCTTGGAAGCTTTTCTCAAGGGTAGCTGCGACGCCAGGATCCCAGGTGGTGAGGCTGTGTCAGAAGGACTACGTCAGGATTTCCGAGGAGAGTAAGTGAAAGTGACAGGCAGCTCCCACAGCCAGCCGTAATCAGCAAGGAACAGAGGAGTCACCTGAACCTGAATCGGCATCCAAAGTCAGGGTCAAGCCACAGAGGAAGGGGGAGCCAGGAGCTCCATGGTGGGCGGCACCAGGGACAGGGGCTGCCCCATCAGCCTTGGGCTTTGGAGAGAGAGAGAGAAGGAAGAAAGGCTCAAGGACTCGGCGTACAAAGGCAGCCCAGGGACACAGGTCAGCAGGTCTCTCTGCCCTCCTCGGCGGGCCACACCTGGCAGCCAGGTGCGAGGAGTAGATGCAGAGAGCTCACTCTCCCCAGGTAGTGCTTTATTCAGAAGCTGGTCACCATTAGAAGCCTGCTCGGTACTAGAGAAATGTACTCAGCCCTAGCAGGACAGTGCGTCTCTGTACAACACCTACTTGAGAAAAACTGAAGAATTCTTTGAAGTGGGAGGACGGGATAATGTAGAGTAAACATTATTTCCAGACCGTCTTCTCCGTTTTGCCTTGATCTTCCTGCTCTCTTGATTCGTGTTCCAGTGTCCTAGTGTGATTTTTGTCCTTTTCAACAAAGTTCAAAGCAGAGGAGGCGCTATTTTGTCAGGTGTCCTAAATTCCACCATTTGCCCTCTGGCTCTACCCTCCCCCCACACCTCTATGGTTTCCTTTCCCTACTTGGTCTTCTAACTCTGCACCCTCCACACACCCCAGCCTGCCTCAGCCTCCAGAATCCCTGCTGTGCCCCGTAGTGCAGTTCCCTCTCCTGAAGACCCTTTGCTCTCCCTTTTGTGTACTCAATATTTCTGGAGCCCAGCAACATGGTCAGTCTGTGCAGAAGCTGATGTATTCAGGAAGGGCCCCTGGGCCGCCAAATCTTCCAACTCAGTTCCCTTTCCTGGGAACCCTGATCTGCTTTTCCTTTGGGAATTTCTCATGCCTTTTCAAATGTTACTGTCAAAGACAGAATGAGAGAGGGAGGAAAGACAGGGAGGGAAGGGGAAAGATAGGGAAACAGAGGAAGAGGTGGGGGGCTCTCTGCTTGCCTCTGTACTGCAGATTCAGTTATACCTCTCATTCTTTCTCCTTTGTTTCCTTAGCACTATTGGATGCATTTTAAGTATCTGTTAATGAATGATGGATGGATAGATGGTGGTTGGAAGTGGACTGTGCACAGGTGCTTGTAGATGGTGGGTGGTGGATGGATGGTAGTAGATGTATAGTAGATTGTGGGTGGATGGTGGATGGAGTGATGGTGGATGGAGTGCTTAGGTGCTGGATGGTGGATGGATGGATCGGTAGATAGATGGCTGAGTAGATGGCCGAGTTCTTGCAGATACAAGGTTGAATATCATCCTTTATTTATCAAGTTCACAGTGCACTGCTCATTGCTGGTCAAGATAATAACTCAGCCCTACCTTTGTCTCTACTTGGAAATAATAACATTTTAATGTATGCAAGATTTTATCATACAACAAATAGAATGATTCCTCCTGTGTGAACCCTAACTGGATGTGCAGTGATTTCATTGGGTGCACTAAACTTTTGCATAGATCAATTGCGTACAGTTATCAGTTCAGTAACAACATTAGGTTAATAGTCACAAGAGTTATAACTTTCAAAAGAAGGTCTATATTATGGTTTGACTTCTTTTTATATGTTTAAAAGAAAAGCATTTGTGTAAAAAATAAATCAAGCAAGGCAGAGACAGGAGGATTGCTGAGTTCGTGGTGGCTTGCCTGGGCACCATAGTGAGCTCAGGGCCAGCCTGAACTACAAAGCGAGACCCTGTCTCAAAAAGCAAAAAAAAAAAAAAAAGAGAATCAAGCATATATGTGGAAGGACAATGATCATTAAGTTTCATGAGTATGTTTCCAACTTGCTTGGGTCCTATACAGTTATTACCAATTTATACATCTTCAACTTTCTTATAGATTTTATTCAAAATGAGTATATGACTAACTTTATGCATTTAAAATTTATACATAGTTGATATTCATATTTTAGTAGAGCCTATGTAGAAAATGAAAGTTTGCCCCATCATGTTTTGACAATTTAAAAAATTCATGTCTACATCCAAAAATCCTTGATACAGTAGAGTGATTCTGGCACAGGTATCGTAATTCAGAAATGTGTAAAAAGATGCCGAGAGAAAGGCATAGTTAATACCACCGTCCTCACACACTGGGTGTAGATAGAGTATAGTCGGGCTCGTTATAGCAGACCCTATACTATAATTAAATCACACACATTTTAAATTATCATTATAATTTAAATCTGCAATTTTGTTTGGGGCTTAGATTTTCCATATTTGTTCTCACATGTGAATGATTTAAATTGTTGAAGTAGAATCTGTTTAGCTGTTTTGAATTATATGAATGAAAGAAAAAATACTTTCTCTTCAAAGCAAATTAAGATATTTGGGGATTCAAGTGCAACTGTGTGAATTTCTGAGCCTAAGAATTTTGGAGTAAATATGAACTTAAAATGTCTCCTAATTTCCCTCGAATGCAATTTAAAATTATAAATGAATTAACTGATATAAATCTGAAATCTGATGAAATTGTCAGTTTAGTCAGTGACCTTAATTTTGCTCTTCCAGGAATTTAAAATTTAACTTAATGTTATCAATTCTTGATAAGCAATTTGAGATTTGTCCAGTTCTTTTATAATTTTGGAGAATATGCATACACGTTTTCTTTTAAACCTTTAGAAACAGCATTCAGAGATAAAAAAAAAAAAAGTAACCTTCTATCTGTCGGTTAGGATCTGAAATGCATAATGTAAAAATGAAAGTTTACTAAGCATTAACTTAGCCTGGTGGATCCAGAGTTGGCTGTTGGTAGTTGGAACTTTTGCTGGGGACCAGGTACCAGCAGTTCTTTATGCTCTATATTTATGAATTTATACTCTGTAAGGAAAGTAGACAAAAATTCCAAACAAAAATTTTAGAATAAAAATTTTAAGAAATGGAGACTTCTACCATCTACTTTAAATTAAAATATCACCTCTTACATATTGAAAAGAGAAAAACATTTCTATATCCACCATACTTTGTATTTACAGTTTCATCCTGTAATATTTCCATGATGCTGTTACTCTTCCATATTTACCCTTGGAAGTCAGCAGAGATACACTATGAATGGTGGAATTTTACTCTTGATCATGTATTTTTGATCATAATAAAACTGGGCATCTCACACCTGGCCCCTCACAGCCATCAGACAACAGCCAAGACGGAAGGTCCTCAGAACCCTGTCAGGCACCTGGCCCCAGCTGCGTGTGTCCATGGTGTTCCCTGTCTGGGCAAACCATACCTTACAGAAATGACTGCGAGTCACTCCCATCTGGGGTCAGGGTCTCCAGGATGGACATGGCTCTGGGTTCCTGGCTGGGGGGGGGCAGAGAGCATGAACCCAGCAAGATAGGAGTGCAGAAAAGGCAGGCGTGCTGGCTTCTTGGACTCCCTGTGATTTTATAGACTTTATTAAAAGGTCTGGTGGCTGACAAAATGCGTTTTCTTTGCCTACCACTCCAGACACGGCAAGAAGCCTGCAGTTTCCACGACTCCTAATGAGGAAGCCTGTGCTGTTGGGCCAGGAGCCCTCACCTCACTGCCCATCGGTGGTCTTCAGCCTCAGCGGTTTCGGTGCCATTTGGAAAGGATTCATCCATTCTGCCTTAACAGAGACTCACAGAGAACCCACTGAGTAGTTAACCCATAGATTTAAAACTGGAGTTCTGCAGGTCAATTGATATTAGAGAATTGTATAGACAGTGAAATTTCCCACCAGCATATGGTATGGCGTTATACCCTTACACAGAGAGCATACTGCTTTTTAAATTTTAGCTCACTTGCTATATTTTGAAATTATTTTAGTACTATGTGCAAAATGATGTTGCCTTTTGTTTTCCCTTTTCTCAATCATAGTATTGCATTTCAATTAAATTAACCTTCCTAATATTTGGCAAGGTTTTCTGTTTAAATGAATTTGTACAGAATTTTGGAAAATAAAAACTATTTTGAAATTATTATGAATTCCTGATTTGCTTTGTGGTTTTTTTTTAATTTCTAGATAGTAACCTTTAAAATTGTATCCTCTAAGTTTAAGTGTATGGACTGTCAACTTGTCTTTTAAAAAATATCTTGGAACTATAGTATTTATGGGGCACACACCAATGTTTCCATTGCTATTCAAGCATTAAAAAGGTGAGTAAGTAAAAGCTTTAATTGTTTTATGCTTAGCTGCAATTTTTTATAAACTCCTCACACTTTTGTGCAAGCCATCATTCCTTGGTGAGACAGGTTGGCACTACTTTTAATTTGCTTAACTGTCTCAGCATATTTCCATGATATTTCTGACATTATTTAGTGTCTGCATAGGGCATTGTCACTAAGCTTCACTGATGAAAACATTTTGTTTGTACAATGATTGTTACAATGAAGCATTAATTGTAGTCAACAGGGTGAGGACTCAAATTTAATACTGCAGTGTCTTTTAGAGCCTAAAGTCATGGTTACAGCAAAAGCTTGTGGATGAACTGCTTCCCTAGTGCTTTGGCAAGACCGTGATCTGGAGCAACCCCATCCAACTGGGTTTTCTGTGACTCTGGAGGAGGCCACATCCCCTACCGGATATGATAGCCATGAGCTGACTAGCCATGCTAAGTCTGGTGAGGGGAACCGGGATTCTGGATCTGA
>PVIC010029281.1:0-22640 GCA_004025085.1 Thryonomys swinderianus
GTTTAAGTTTAGGATTCGTGAAAATGGTACTGTCATTTTTATTATTCCTGTGGATTGGGCTTCCCAAACTATAGTGAGGGTGAAGGGTACTGTCAGGATTGGAGTTAGCATTAGTGCGATGTGCATATACCCTGATATAGGGCTTCATGCCTCAGGGAGATTGTGGGCTCAGGCCAAGGTCAGGGAGTTGTGACTCTGTGGGAGTGACACATTTTTGTATTTCACTGAAATATATATAGTAGTAGCCACGATTCTCCTTCTTGATCAACAGGTTTTGATAGGCCCTGTGTGTTAAGCCTCAGGTGCTGGCAGGCTCTTGCCCTTGGGTTAGGCTGTTGGTCAGAATTCAGAAAACACAAGTGCATGTGTTGTTTTGTTGATTCCTGTGCATTTGTCATGCAGTTGTCTTGTCAGTGGTATGGTTCGGAGGAAGAACATGCAGAGTGTATGATGGATATGGAGTGGGACTGAGAGTGTAAGGTTGAAAGGCGAGGTAGGGTTCTGATTGAGATCGAGAATGGTGTCACTGTGGATTTTCTTGCGTATTCAGCATCAGTTTGCCAATGAATGGTGAGGTGTATATGTGGGATTAGGCTGAGAGCTATTGGGGTTGTACCTCTCCCTCCAGAATGGAGGCATTTGCTGAATTCAGCATTGTGGCTAGGGTTAGTGTTAGGATTTGTGAGAGTGGCACTGTCATTTTGACTATTCCAGTTTATTGGGCTTCCCAAACTATAGTGTGGATGAAGGGTACTGTCAGGATTGGAGTTAGCATTAGTGCGTTGTGCATATACCCTGATATAGGGCTTTATGTGTAAGGGAGATTGTGGGCTCGGGCAAGGACTGGGAGTTGTAACTCTGTGGGAGTGATACACTTGCGTATTCCCCTGAAAAATATATGGTAATAGCCACTATTCTGTTTCTTATTCAACTGGTTTTGAAATGTCCTGTGTGTTAGGCCTCAGGTACACACAGGGTCTTACCCGTGGGTTAGGCTGCGAGTCAGAATTCAGAAAACCACAAGACCAATTGTTGTTTTGGCGATTCCTCTGCATTTGTCATGGAGTTTTCCTGGCAGTGGCACGGTTCGGAGGAAGAATATGCAGAGTGTAGAATGGAGGCAGATTGGGGTTGAGAGTGTAAGGTTGAAAGGCAGGGTAGGGATCAGATTGAGATTGAGAATGTTGTCACTGTAGATTTTTTTTTGCGTATTCAGCATCAGTTTGCCAAGGAATGCTGAGGAGTATAGCTTGAATTATGCTGAGAGCTAGTGGGGTGGTACCTCTCCCTCCATAATGGAGGCATTTGCTGAATTTACCATTGTGGCTAGGTTTAGGGTCAGGATTCGTGAGAGTGGTATTGTCCTTTTGACTATTCCTGTGGATTGGGCTTCCCAAACTCTAGTGAGTATGAAGAGTACTGCCATTACTGGAAGTAGCATTAGTGTGTTGTGTATCTACCTTAATACATGTTTTCATGTGTCAGGGAGAGTGTTTGCTCAGGCGAAGGACTGGGAGTTATGACTCTGTGGGAGTGACCCTCTTCTGCATTTCACTGCCAAATATATGTTAATAGCCAAGATTCTCTGTCTTGATCAACAGGATTTGAAATGTCTTGTGCGTTAGGCCTCAGGTGCCTGCAGGCTATTGCCCTTGGGATAAGCTGCTAGTCAGAATTCAGACAACCACAGGTCCAAGTGTCGTTTTGGAGATTCCTGTCCATTTGTCATGCAGTTCTCTTGTCAGTTGCAGGGATCAGAGGAAGAATTTGCAGAATGTATAATGGAATTAGAGGGCTGCGGACAGTTTAATGTTGAAAGGCTGGGTAGAGTTCAGATTGAGATCGAGAATGTTGTCACTGTGGATTTTCTTGCGTATTCAACATCAGTTTGCCAATGAATGGTGTGGAGTACAGATGGGAGTATGCTGAGAGCTAGTGGGGTTGTACCTCTCCCTCCAGAATGGAGACATTTGCTGAATTCAGCATTGTGGCTAGGGTTAGTGTTAGGATTTGTGAGAGTGGCACTGTCATTTTGAACATTCCAGTTTATTGGGCTTCCCAAACTATAGTGTGGATGAATGGTACTGTCAGGATTGGAGTTAGCATTAGTGTGTTGTGCATATACCCTCATATATGGCTTCATAGGTCATGGAGATTTTGGGCTCAGGGTAAGGACTGGGAGTTTTAACTTTGTGGGAATGATACACTTGTGCATTCCGCTGAAAAATATATGGTAATAGAAACGATTCTGTTTCTTAATCAACTGGTTTTGAAATATCCTGTGTGTTAGGCCTCAGGTACCTGCTGGCTCTGACCCTTCGGTTAGGCTGTGAGTCAGAATTCACAAAACCAGAAGTCCAAGTGTTGTTTTGATGATTTTTTCCTCATTAGTCATGGAGTTTTCCTGCAATGGCACGGTTCAGAGGAAGAATATGCAGAGTGTAGGATGGAGGCAGAGTGGGGTTGAGAGTGTAAGGTTGAAAGGCAGATTAGGGTTCAGATTGAGATTGAGAATGGTGTCACTGTAGTTTTTTTTTACGTATTCAGCATCAGATTGCCAAGGAATGCTGAGAAGTATAGCTCAAATTATGCTGAGAGCTAGTGGGGTTGTACCTCTCCCTCCAGAATATAGGCATTTGCTGAATGTAGCATTGTGGCCAGGGTTAGGGTCAGGATTCGTGAGATTGGTACTGTCATTTTGACTATTCCTGTGGATTGGGCTTCCCAAACTATGGTGAGGATGAAGAGTACTGTCAGGATTGGAGGTAGCATTAGTGCATCTTGTATATACCCTAAACATGGCTTCATGTGTCAGGGAGATTTTGGGCTCAGGCCAAGGGCTGGGAGTTGTTAATCTGTGGGAGTGACTCTCTTGTATATTTCACTGCCAAATATATGGTAATAGCCAAGATTCTCTTTCTTTATCAACAGCTCTTGAAATGTCTTGTGTGTTAGTCCTCAGGTGCCTGCAGGCTATTGCCCTTGGGATAGGCTGCCAGTCAGAATTCAGACAACCACAGGTTAAAGTGTTGTTTTGGAGAATCCTGTCGATTTGTCATGCAATTCTATTGTCAATCGCACAGATGAGAGGAAGAATTTGCAGTATGTCTAATGGAGGTAGAGGGGTGTTGAGAGTTTAAGGTTGAAAGGCGGGGTAGAGATCAGATTGAGATCGAGAATGGTGTCACTGTGGAAATTCTTGCGTTTTCAGCATCATTTTGCCAAGGAATGGTGAGCAGTATAGCTCGGATTATGCTGAGAACTAGTGGTGTTGTACCTCTCCCTCCAGAATGGAGGCATTTGCTGAATTGAGCATTGTGGCTAGGTTTAGGGTTAGGATTCATGAAAATGGTACTGTCATTTTGATTATTTCTGTGGATTGGGCTTCCCAAACTATAGTGAGGATTAAGGGTACTGTCAGGATTGGAGTTAGCGTTAGTACTTTGTGCATATACCCTGATATAGGGCTTCGTGCCTCAGGGAGATTTTGGGCTCAGGCCAAGGACTGGGAGTTGTGACTCTGTGGGAGTGACTTATTTCTGTATTTCACTGAATAATATATGGAAGTAGCCACGATTCTCCTTGATCAACATGTTTTGAAAGGCCCTGTGTGTTATGCCTCAGGTGCCTGCAGGCGCTTGCCCTTGGTTTAGGCTGCCAGTCAGAATTCAGAAAACTACAAGTGCAAGTGTTTTGTTGATTCCTGTGCATTTGTCTTGCAGTGGTCTTGTCAGTGGCACAGTTCTTAAGAAGAATATGCATAGTGTATGATGGAAGTAGAGTGGGATTGAGAGTGTAAGGTTGAAAGGTGGAGTAGAGATCAGATTGATATCGAGAATTGTGTCACTGTCGATTTTCTTGTGTATTTAGCATCAGTTTGCCAATGAATGGTGAGGAGTATAGGCGGGAGTATGCTGAGAGGTAGTTGGGTTGTACATCTCCCTCCAGAATGGAAGCCTTTGCTTAATTCATCATTGTGGCTAGGGTTAGGTTTAGGATTCGTAAAAGCTGTACTGTCATTTTGACTATTCTGTTTATTGGGCTTCCCAAACTATAGTTTGCTTGAAGGGTACTGTCAGGATTGGAGTTAGCATTAGTGCGTTGTGCATATACCCTGATATAGGGCTTCATGGGTCAGGGAGATTGTGGGCTCAGGGGAAGGACTGGGAGTTGTAACTCTGTGGGAGTGATACACTTGTGTATTCCCCTGAAAAATATATGGTAATACAAATGATTCTGTTTCTTAATCAACTGTTTTTGAAATGTCCTGTGTGTTAGGCCTCAGGTACCTGCTAACTCTGACCCGTGGGTTAGGCTGTGAGTCAGAATTCAGAAAACCAGAAGTCCAAGTGTTGTTTTGACGATTTTTCTGCATTTTTCATGGAGTTTTCATGGCAATGACAAGGTTCGGAGGAAGAATGTGCAGAGTGTAGGATGGAGCACAGTGGGGTTGAGAGTGTAAGGGTGAAAGGCGGGGTAGTGTTCAGATTGAGATCGAGAATGGTGTCACTGTAGATTGTTTTGCATATTCAGCATCAGTTTGCCAAGGAATGCTGAGGAGTATAGCTCGAATTATGCTTAGAGCTACTGTGGTTGTACCTCTCCCTCCAGAATGGAGGCATTTGTTGAATTTAGCATTGTGGCTAGGGTTAGGTTCAGGATTCGTGACAGTGGTACTTTCATTTTGACGATTCCTGTGGATTGGGCTTCCCAAAGTATAGTGAGTATGAAGATTACTGTCAGGATTGGAGGTAGCATTAGTGCGTTATGTATATACCCTAATACATGGCTTCATGTGTCAGGGAGATTGTGGGCTCAGGCCAAGGACTGGAAGTTGTGACTCTGTGGGAGTGACCCTCTTCTGTATTTCACTGCCAAATATATAGTAATAGCCAAGATTCTATTTCTTGATCAACAGGTTTTGAAATGTCTTGTGTGCTATGCTTCAGGTACCTGCAGGCTATTGTTCTTGGGATAGGTTTCCAGACAGAATTCAGACAACCACAGGTCCAAGTGTTGTTTTGGAGATTCCTGTCCATTTGTCATGCAGTTCTCTTGTCATTCGTAGTGATCAGAGGAAGAAGTGGCAGGATGTATAATGGGGGTAGAAGGGTGTTGAGAGTTTAATACTGAAAGGCGGGAGTAGAGATCAGATTGAGATCGAGAATGGTACCAGTGTGGAATTTCTTGCGTTTTCAGCATTAGTTTGCCAAGGAATGGTGAGCAGTATAGTTCGGATTATGCTAAGAGCTAGTGGTGTTGTACCTCTCCCTCCAGAATGCAGGCATTTGCTGAATTCAGCATTTTAGCTAGGTTTGGTGTTAGGATTCCTGAAAATGGTACTGTCCTTTTGATTACTCCTGTGGATTGGGCTTCCCCAACTGTAGTGAGGATGAAGGGTACTGTAAGGATTGGAGTTAGCATTAGTGTGTTGTGCATATACCCTGATATAGGGCTTCATGCCTCAGGGAGATTTTGGGCTCAGGCCAAGGACTGGGAGTTGTGACTCTGTGGAGTGATATATTTCTGTATTTCACTGAAAAATATACGGTAGTAGCCACGCTTCTCCTTCTTGATCAACAGGTTTTTAAATGCCCTGTGTGTTAAGCCTCAGGTGCTGGCAGGCTCTTGCCCTTGGGTTAGGCTGCCAGTCAGAATTCAGACAACCACCAGTGCAAGTGTAGTTTTGGCGATTCCTGTGCATTTGTCATGCAGTTGGCTTGTCAGTGGTACGGTTCAGAGAAGAAATATGCAGAGTGTATTATGGAGGTAGATTGGGATTGAGAGTGTAAGGTTGAAAGACGGGGTAGGGTTCAGATTGAGATTGAGAATGGTGTCACTGTAGATTTCCTTGCGTATTCAGCATCAGTTTGCCAATGAATGGTGAGGAATATAGGTGGGAGTATGCTGAGACCTAGTGGGGTTGTACCTCTCCCTCCAGAATGGAAGCATTTGCTGAATTCAACATTGTGGCTAGCGTTAGGATTAGGGTTCGTGAGAGTGGTACTGTCATTTTGACTATTTCTGTTTATTGGGCTTCCCAAACTATAGTTTGGATGAAAGGTACTGTCAGGATTAAAGTTAACATTAGTGCGTTGTGCATATACCCTGATATAGGGCTTCATGGCTCAACAAGATTGCGGGCTCAGTGCAAGGACTGGGAGTTGTAACTCTGTGGGAGTGATGCACTTGTGTATTCCACTGAAAAATATATGGTAATAGCCAAGACTCTGTTTCTTAATGAACTGGTTTTGAAATGTCCTGTGCGTTAGGCTTCAGGTACCTGCAGGCTCTTACCCCTGGGTTAGGCTGCATGTAAGAATTCAGAAAACCACAAGTCCAAGTGTTGTTTTGGCGATTCCTCTGCAATTGTCATGGAGTTGTCCTGGCAGTGGCACGGTTCGAGGGAAGAACATGCAGAGTGATATGATGGAGGCAGAGTGGTGTTGAGAATGTAACGTTGAAAGGCAGTGTAAGGTTCAGATTGAGAATGAGAATGGTGTCACTGTGGAATTTCTTGCGTTTTCAGCATTAGTGTGCCAAGGAATGGTGAGCAGTATAGCTCGGATTATGCTGAGAACTATTGGTGTTGTACCTCTGCCCCCAGAATGGAGGCATTTGTTGTATTCAGCATTGGGGCTAAGTTTAGGTTTAGGATTCGTGAAAATGGTACTGTAATTTGGATTATTCCTGTGGATTGGGCTTCCCAAACTATAGGTAGGATCAAGGGTACTGTCAGGATTGGAGCTAGCATTAGTGCGTTGTGCATATACCCTGATATACTGCTTCATGCCTCAGGGAGAATGTAGGCTCAGGCCAAGGACTGGGATTTGTGACTCTGTGGGAGTGACACGTTTCTGTATTTCACTGAAAAATGTATGGTAGTAGCCACGATTCTCTTTCTTGATCAACAGGTTTTGAAATGCCCTGTGTTTTAAGGCTCAGGTGTCTGCAGGCTCTTGCCCTTGGTTTAGGCTGACAGTCAGAATTCAGAAAACGACAAGTGCAAGTGTTGTTTTGGTGATTCCTGTGCATTTGTCATGCAGTTGTCTTGTCAGTCGCACGGTTCAGAGGAAGAATATGCAGAGTGTATGATGGAGGTAGAGTGGGATTGAGAGTGTAAGGTTGAAAGGCGGCATAGAGATCAGATTGAAATCGAGAATGGTGTCACTATGAATTTTCTTGAGTATTCAGCATCAGTTTGCCAATGAATGGTGAGGAGTATATGTGGGAGTATGCTGACAGCTACTGGGGTTGTACCTCTCCCTCCAGAATGGAGGCATTTGCTGAATTCCGCATTGTGGCTAGCATTAGGTTTAGGGTTCGTGAAAGTGGTACTTTCATTTTGACTATTACAGTTTATTGGGCTTCCCAAACTATAGTGTGGATGAAGGGTACTCTCAGGATTGAAGTTAGCATTAGTGCCTTGTGCATATACCCTGATATAGGGCTTCATGTGTCAGGGAGATTTTGGGCTCAGGGCAAGGACTGGGAGTTGTGACGCTGTGGGAATGATACATTTCTGTATTTCACTGAAAAATATATGGTAATAGCCATGATTCTGTATCTTAATCAACTGGTTTTGAAATGTCCTGTGAGTTAGGCCTCAGGTACTGGCAGGCACTTACCCGTGTGTTAGGCTGCGATTCAGAATTCAGAAAACCACAAGTCCAAGTGTTGTTTTGGTGATTCCTCTGCATTTGTCATGGAGTTGTCCTGGCAGTGACAAGGTTTTCAGGAAGAATATGCAGAGTGTAGGATGGAGGCAGAGTGGGGTTGAGAGTGTAAGTTTGAAAGGCGGGTTAGGGTGCAGATTGAGATCGAGAATGGTGTCACTGTAGATTGTTTCGCGTATTCAGCATCAGTTTGCCAAAGAATGCTGAGGAGTATAGCTTGAATTATGGTTAGAGCTAGTGTGGTTGTACCTCTCCTTCCAGAATGAAGACATTTGTTGAATTTAGCATTGTGGCTAGGGTTAGGTTCAGTATTTGTGAGAGTGGTACTATCATTTTGACTATTCCTGTGGATTGTGCTTCCCCAAATTTAGTGAGGATGAAGAGTACTGTCAGGATTGGAGGTAGGATTAGTGCGTTGTGTATATACCATAATACATGGCTTCATGTTTCAGGGAGATTTTGGGCTCAGGCCAAGGACTGGGAGTTTTGACTCTGTGGGAGTGACCCTCTTCCTTATTTAACTGCCAAATATATTGTAATAGCCAGGATTCTCTTTCTTGATCAACATGTTTTGAAATGTCTTGTGTGCTTTGCCTCAGGTACCTGCAGGCTATTTTTCTTGGGATAGGCTGACAGTCAGAATTCAGACAACCACAGGTCCAAGTGTTCTTTTGGAGATTCCTGTGCATTTGTCATCCAGTTCTATGGTCGGTCGCAAAGATCAGAGGAAGAATTTTCAGAATTATAATGGAGGTAGAGGGGTTTTGAGAGTTTAAGGTTGAAAGGTGGGGTAGATTTCAGATTGAGATGGAGAATGGTGTCAGTGTGGAATTTGTTGGGTTTTCAGCATCAGTTTCCCAAATAATGGTGAGCAGTATATCTCAGATTATGCTGAGAGCTAGTGGTGTTGCATCCCTCCCTCCAGAATGGAAGCATTTGCTAAATTAAGCATTTTGGCTAGGTTTAGGGTTAGGATTCGTGAAAATGGTACTGTCATTTTGATTATTCCTGTGGATTGGGCTTCCCAAACTATAGTGAGGATGAATGGTACTGTCAAGATTGGAGTTAACATTAGTTCGTTGTGCATATACCCTGATATTAGGGCTTCATGCATCAGGGAGATTGTCGGTTCAGGCCAAGGACTGGGAGTTGTGACTCTGTGGGAGTGACACATGTCTGTATTTCACTGGAAAATATATGGTAGTAGCCACGATTCTCCTTCTTGATCAACAGGTTTTCAAGTGGCCTGTGCTTTAAGCCTCAGGTGCTGCCAGGCTCTTTCCCCTGGGATAGGCTGCCAGTCAGAATTCAGAAAACCCCAGTTGCAAGTGTTGTTTTGGCGATTCCTGTGCATTTGTCATGCAGTTGGCTTGTCAGTGGTACGGTTCGGAGGATGAATATGCAGAGTTTATGATGGAGGTAGAGTGGTTTGAGAGGGTAAGTTTGAAAGGGGGGTAGAGTTCAGATTGAGATTGAGAATGGTGTCACTGTGGATTTTCTTGCGTATTCAGCATCAGTTTGCCAATTAATGGTGAGGAGTATAAGTGGGAATATGCTGTGAGCTAGTTGGGTTGTACCTCTCCCTCCAGAGTGGAAGCATTTTCTGAATTCAGCATTGTGGCTAGCGTTAGAGTTAGGATTCGTGAGAGTGGTACTGTCATTTTGACTATTCCTGTTTATTGGGCTTCCCAAACAATAGTGTGGATGAAGCGTACTGTCAGGATTGGAGTTAGCATTAGTGCGTTGTGCATATACCCTGATATAGGGCTTTATGGGTCAGCGAGATTGTGGGCTCAGGGCAAGGACTGGGAGTTGTAACTCTGTGGGAGTGATACATTTGTGTATTCCACTGAAAAATATATGGTAATAGCCAGGATTCTGTTTCTTAATCAACTGGTTTTGAAATGTCCTTTGTGTTAGGCCTCAGGTACCTGTAGGCTCTTACCCCTGGGTCAGGCTGTGAGTCAGAATTCAGAAAACCACAAGTCCAAGTGTTGTTTTGGTGATTCCTCTGCATTTGTCATGGAGTTGTCTTGGCAGTGCCATAGTTCGGAGGAAGAATATGCGGAGTGATAGGATGGAGGCAGAGTGGGGTTGAGAGTTTAAGGTTGAAAGGCGGGTAGGGTTCAGATTGAGAATGAGAATGGTGTCACTGTGGAATTTCTTGCGTTTTCAGCATCAGTGTGCCAAGGAATGGTGAGCAGTATAGCTCGGATCATGCTGAAAACTATTGGTTTTGTACCTCTGCCCCCAGAACGGAGGCCTTTGCTGTATTCAGCATTGTGGCTAAGTTTAGGTTAAGATTCGTGAAAATCATATTGTAATTTGGATTATTCCTGTGGATTGGGCTTCCCAAAGTATAGTGACGATGAAGGGTACAGTCAGGATTGGAGCTAGAATTAGTGCGTCATGCATATACCCTGATATACTGCTTCATGCCTCAGGGAGATTGTGGGCTCAGTCCAAGGACTGGGAGTTGTGACTCTGTGGGAGTGACACATTTCTGTATTTCACTGAAAAATGTATGGCAGTAGCCACGATTCTCTTTCTTGATCAACAGATTTTGAAATGCCCTGTGTTTTAAGCCTCAGGAGTCTGCAGGCTCTTGCCCTTGGTTTAGGCTTACAGTCAGAATTCAGAAAACCACAAGTGCAAGTGTTGTTTTGGTGATTCCTGTGCATTTGTCATGCAATTGTCTTGTCAGTCGCACGGTTCAGAGGAAGAATATGCAGAGTGTATGATGGAGGTAGAGTGGGATTGAGAGTGTAAGGTTGAAAGGCGGCGTAGAGATCAGATTGAGATCCAGAATGGTGTCACTGTGGAATTTGTTGCATTTTCATCATCAGTTTGCCAAGGAATGGTGAGCAGTATAGCTCAGATTATGCTGAGAGCTAGTGGTGTTGTACCTCTCCCTCCAGAATGGAGGCATTTGCTGAATTCAGCATTTTGGCTAGGTTTAGGGCTAGGATTCGTGAAAATGGTACTGTCATTTTGATTATTCCTGTGGATTGGGCTTCCCAAACTATAGTGAGGATGAATGGTACTGTCAAGATTGGAGGTAACATTAGTGCATTGTGCATATACCCTGATATTAGGGCTTCATGCATCAGGGAGATTGTCAGTTCAGGCCAAGGACTGGGAGTTGTGACTCTGTGGGAGTGACACATGTCTGTATTTCACTGGAAAATATATGGTAGTAGCCACAATTCTCCTTCTTGATCAACAGGTTTTTAAAACGCCTGTGCGTTAAGCCTCATGTGCTGGCAGGTTATTTCCCCTGGGATCGGCTGCCAGTCAGAATTCAGAAAACCACAGTTGCAAGTGTTGTTTTGACAATTCCTGTGCATTTTTCATGCAGTTGTCTTCTCAGTGGTACGGTTCGGAGGAAGAATATGCAGAGTTTCTGATGGAGGTAGAGTGGTTTGAGAGGGTAAGTTTGAAAGGGTGGGTAGAGTTCAGATTGAGATCGAGAATGGTGCCACTGTGGATTTTCTTGTGCATTCAGCATCACTTTGCCAGTGAGTGGTGAGGAGTATAGGTGAGAGTATGCTGTGAGCTAATTGGGTTGTACCTCTCCCTCCAGAGTGGAAGCATTTTCTGAATTCAGCATTGTGGCTAGCGTTAGGGTTAGGATTCATGAGAGTGTTACTGTCATTTTGACTATTCCTGTTTATTGGGCTTCCCAAACTATAGTGTGGATGAAGGGTACTGTCAGGATTGGAGTTAGCATGAGTGCGTTGTGCATATACCCTGATATAGGGCTTTATGTGTCAGCGAGATTGTGGGCTCAGGGCAAGGACTGGGAGTTGTAACTCTGTGGGAGTTATGCACTTGTGTATTCCACTGAAAAAATTTATGGTAATAGCCACGATTCTGTTTCTTAATCAACTGGTTTTGAAATGCCTTGTGCGTTAGGACTCAGGTACGTGCAGGCTCTTACCCCTGGGTCAGGCTGCGAGTCAGAATTCAGAAAACCACAAGTCCAAGTGTTGTTTTGGAGATTCCTCTGTATTTGTCATAGAGTTGTCCTGGAAGTGGCACGGTTCGTAGAAAGAATATGCAGAATGTAGGATCGAGGCACAGTGGGGTTGAGATTGTAAGGTTGAAAGGCTGTGTAGGGTTCAGATTGAGAACAAAAATGGTCTCACTGTGGAATTTCTTGCGTTTTCAGTATCAGTCTGCCTAGGAATAGTGAGCAGTACAGCTCTGATTATGCTGAGAACTAGTGGTGTTGTTCCTCTCCCCACAGAACGGAGGCATTTGCTGAATTCAGCATTGTGGCTAAATTTAGGGTTAGGATTCGTCAAAATGGTATTGTCATTTTTGATTATTCCTGTGGGTTGGGCTTCCCAAACTATAGTGAGGTTGAAGAGTACTGTCCGAATTGGAGTTAGCATTAGTGCGTTGTGCATATCCCATAATATATTGCTTCATGCCTCAGTGAGATTGTGGGCTCAGGCCAAGGACTGGGAGTTGTTATTCTGTGGGATTGACACATTTCTCTATTTCACTGAAAAATATATGGTTGTAGCCACGATTCTCTTTCTTGATCAACAGGTTTTGAAATACCCTGTGTGTTATGCTTCAGGTGCCTGCAGTCTCTTGCCGTTGGTTTAGGCTGCCAGTCAGAATTCAGAAAACCACAAGTGCAAGTGTTGTTTTGGTGATTTCTGTGCATTTGTCATGCAGTTGTCTTGTCAGTGGAACAGTTTGGAGGAATAATATGCAGAGTGTATGATGGAGACAGACTGGGATTGAGAGTGTAAGATTGAAAGGCCGGGTATAGATCAGATTTAGAGCAAAAATATTGTCACTTTGGATTTTCTTGCGTATTCAGTATCAGTTTGCCAATAAATGGTTAGAAGTATACGTGGGAGTTTGCTGAGAGCTAGTGGGGTTGTACCTCTCCCTCCAGAATGGAAGCATTTGCTGAATTCTCCATTTTGGCTAGCATTAGGTTTATGGTTCCTGAGTGTGGTACTGTTCTTTTGACTATTCCTGTTTATTGGGCTTCCCAAACTATAGTGTGGATGAAGGGTACTGTCAGGATTGAAGTTAGCATTAGTGTGGTATGCATATACCCTGATATAGGGCTTCATGTTTCAGCGAGATTGTGGGCTCAGGGCAAGGACTGGGAGTTCTAACTCTGTGCGAGTGATACACTTGTGTATTCCACTGAAAAATATATGGTAATAGCGACGATTCTGTTTCTTAATCAACTGGTTTTGAAATGTCCTGTGTGTTAGGCCTCAGGTACCTTCAGGATCTTAACCCTGCTTTAGGCTGCGAGTCAGTGTTCGGAAAACCACTAGTCCAAGTGTTGTATTGGCAATTCCTCTGCATTTGTCATGGAGTTTTCCTGGCAGTCGCATGGTTTGAAGGAAGAATATTCAGAGTGTGGGATGAAGGCAGAATGCGGTTGAGAGTGTAACGTTCAAAGGAGGGGTAGGATTCAGATTGAGAATGAGAATGGTGTCACTGTGAAATATCTTGTGTTTTCAGCATCAGTCTGCCAAGGAATGGTGAGCAGTATACCTCAGATTATGCTGAGAACTGGTGCTGTTGTACCTCTCACCCCAGAAGGAGGCATTTGCTGAATTCAGCATTGTGGCTAAGTGTAGTTTTAGGATTCGTGAAAATGGTAGTGTCATTTTTAATATTCCTGTGGATTGTGCTTCCCAAACTATAGTGAGGATGAAGGGTACTGTCAGAATTGGAGTTAGCATTAGTGCGTTGTGCATATCCCATAATATAGTGCTTAATACCTCAGGGAGATTGTGGGCTCAGGCCAAGGACTGGGAGTTGTGACTCTGTAGGAGTGACACATTTCTGTATTTCACTGAAAAATATGTGGTAGCAGCCACGATTCTCTTTCGTGATCAACAGTTTTTGAAATGCCCTTTGTGTTAAGCCTCAGGTGCTGGCAGGCTCTTGCCCTTGGTTTAGGCTGCCAGTAAGAATTCAGAAAACCACAAGTGCAAGTGTTGTTTTGTCGATTCCTTTGCATTTGTCATGCAGTTCTCTTGTCAGTGGCATGGTTCGGAGGAAGAATATGCAGAGTGTATGATGTAGGTAGAGTGGGTTTGAGAGTGTAAGGTTGAATGGTGGGGTAGAGATCAGATTGATATCCAGAATGGTGTCACTGTGGATTTTCTTGCGTATTCAGCATCAGTTGGCCAATGAATGGTGAGGAGTATAGGTGCGATTATGCTGAGAGTTAGTGGGGTTGTACCTCTCCCTCCAGAATGGAGGCATTTGCTGAATTCAGCAATGTGGCCAGGGTTAGGGTTAGGGTTCGTGAGATTGGTACTGTCATTTTGACTTTTCCTGTTTATTGAGCTTCCCAAACTGTAGTGTGGATGAAGGGTACTGTCAGGATTGAAGTTAGCATTAGTGTGTTGTGCATATACCCTGATATAGGGCTTCATGCGTTAGCGAGATTGTGGGCTCAGGGCAAGGACTGGGAGTTGTAACTCTGTGGGAGTGATACACTTGTGTATTTCACTGAAAAATATAAGGTAATAGCCACGATTCTTTTTCTTAATCACCTGGTTTTGAAATGTCCTGTGAGTTAGGCCTCAGGTACCGGCAGGCTCTTACCCATGTGTTAGGCCTAGATTCAATATTCAGAAAACCACAAGTCCAAGTGTTGTTTTGGCGATTCCTCTGCATTTGTCATGGAGTTGTCCTGGCAGTGGCACGGTTTTGAGGAGGAATATGCAGAGTATAGGATGGAGGCAAAGTGGGTTTGAGAGTGTAAGGTTGAAAGGCGGTGTAGTGTTCAGATTGAGGTCGAGAATGGTGTCACTGTAGATTTTTTTTGCGTTTTCAGCATCAGTTTGCCAAGGAATGCTGAGGAGTGTAGCTCGAATTATGCTTAGAGCTAGTGTTGTTGTACCTCACCCTCCAGAATGGAGGCATTTGTTCAATTTAGCATTGTGGCTAGGGTTCGGGTCAGGATTCGTGACAGTGGTACTGTCATTTTGACGATTCCTGTGGATTGGGCTTCCCAAAGTATAGTGAGGATGAATAGTACTGTCAGCATTGGAGGTAGCATTAGTGCGTTGTGCATGTACCCTAATACATGGCTTCATGTGTCAGAGAGATTATGGGCTCAGGCCAAGGACTGGGAGTTGTGACTCTGTGGGAGTGACCTTCTTCTGTATTTCCCTGCCAAATATATAGTAATAGCCAAGATTCTCTTTCTTGATCAACAGGTTTTGAAATGTCTTGTGTGCTATGCCTCAGGCACCTGCAGGCTATTGCCCTTGAGATAGGCTGCCAGTCAGAATTCAAACAACCACAGGTCCAAGTGTTGATTCGGAGATTCCTGTCCATTTGTCATGCAGTTCTCCTGTCAGTCTCACGGATCCGAGAAAGAATTTGCAGAATGTATAATGGAGGTAGAGCGATGTTGAGAGCTCAGTTTTAAAAGGTGGGGTAGAGATCAGATTGAGATCGAGAATGGTGTCACTGTGAAATTTCTTGCATTTTCAGCATTAGATTTCCAAGGAATGGTGAGCAGTATAGCTCAGATTATGGTGAGAGCTAGTGGTGTTTTACCTCTCCCTGCAGAAGAGAGGCATTTGCTGAATTCAGCATTGTGGCTAGGTTTAGGGTTAGGATTCGTGAAAATGGTACTGTCACTTTGATTATTCCTGTGGATTGGGCTTCCGAAACTAGAGTGAGGATGAAGGGTACTGTCAGGATTGTAGTTAACAGTAGTGCGTTTTGCATGTACCCTGATTTAGGACTTCATGCATCAGGGAGATTTTGGGCTCAGACCAAGGACTGGGAGTTGTGACTCTGTGGGAGTGATATACTTCTGTATTTCATCGCAAAGTATATGGTAATAGGCACAATTCTCTTTCTTGTTCATCAGGTTTTGAAATATCCTGTGTGTTAGGCCTCAGGTAGCTGCAAGCTCTTGCCCTTGGGTTAGGCTGCCAGTCAGAATTCAGAAAACAAAAAGTCCAAGTGTTGTTTTGGCGATTCTTGTCCATTTGTCATGCAGTTGTCTTTTCAGTGGCACTGTTCGGAGGAAGAATATGCAGAGTGTATGAAGGAGGTAGAGTGGGGTTGAGAGAATAAGGTTTAAAGGCGGTGTCAGATTCAGATTGAGATGGAGAATGATGTCACTGTGGATTTTCTTGCGTATTCATGATGAGTTTGCCAAGGAATGGTGAGGAGTATAGCTTGGATTATGCTTAGAGCTATTGGGGTTGTACCTCTCCCTCCAGAATTTGGGCATTTGCCGAATTCAGCATTGTGGTGAGGGTTAGGTTTTACATTCATGAGAGTTGTACTGTCATTTTTATTATTCCTGTGGATTGGGCTTCCCAAACTATAGTGAGTATGAAGGGTATTTTCAGAATTGGAGTTAGCATTAGTGTGTTTTGCGTACAGCATTATATAGGGCTTCATGCATCAGGGAGATTGTGGGTTCTGGCCAAAGACTTGGAGGTGTCACTCTGTGGGAGTGATACACTTCTGTATTTCACTGCAAAATATATGGTAATAGCCACGATTCTATTTCTTGATCAACAGGTTTAGAAATATCTTGTGTGTTAGGCTTCAGGTACCTTCAGGCTCTTGCCCTAGGTTTAGGCTGCCAGTCAGTATTCAGAAAACCACAAGTCCAAGTGTTGTTTTGTCAATTCCTGTGCATTTGACATGTAGTTGTTTGTCAGTGTCACAGTTCAGAGGAAGAATATGCAGAGTGTATGATAGAGGTAGATTGGGGCTGACAGTGTAAGGTTGAAAGGCGAGGTAGGGTTCAGATTGAGATCGAGAATGGTGTCACTGCAGATATCTTCTCGTATTCAGCATCAGTTAACCAAGGAATCGTGAGGTGTAGAGCTCAGATTATGCTGAGAGCTAGTGAGGTTGTACCTCTCCCTCCAGAATGGAGGCCTTTGCTGAATTCAGCATTGTGGCTAGGGTTAGGGTTAGGATTCGTGAGAATGGTACTCTCATTTTGACAATTCCTGTGGATTGGGCTTCTCAAACTATAGTGAGGATGGAGGGTACTGTCAGGATTACAGTTAGCCTTAGTGCATTGTGCATATAACCTTATATAGGGCTTCATGTGTCAGGGAGATTGTGGGCTCAGGCCAAGGCCGGGGAGTTGTAACTCTGTGGGAGTGACACACTTCTCTATTTCACTGCCAAATATATCGTAATACCCACCTTTCTCTGTCTTGATCAACAGGTTTTCAAATATCCTGTGTGTTAGACCTCAGGGAGTTGCAAGCTCTTGCCCTTGTTTTAGGCTGCCAGTCTGAATTCAGAAAACCAGAAGTCCAAGTGTTGTTTTCGAGATTCCCGTGCCTGTGTCATGCAGTTTTCTTCTCAGTGGCACAGTTCGGAGGATGAATATGCAGAGTGTATGATGGGTGTATAGTGGGGTTGAGAGTCTATGGTTGAAAGCAGATAGGATTCAGATTGAGATCGAAAATGGTGTCACTGTGGATTTTCTGGCGTATTCAGCATCAAGTTATCTAGGAATGGTGAGGACTATAGCTAGGATTATCCTGAGAGCTAGTGGGGTTGTACCTCTCCCTCCAGAATGGACCATTTGCTGAATTCTGCATTGTGGCTAGGTT
Source organism: Thryonomys swinderianus (assembly GCA_004025085.1). Classification (NCBI taxonomy): domain Eukaryota; kingdom Metazoa; phylum Chordata; class Mammalia; order Rodentia; family Thryonomyidae; genus Thryonomys; species Thryonomys swinderianus. The sequence continues at coordinate 17,282 of PVIC010029281.1, forward strand.
TAGGGTTAGGATTCGTGAGAGTTGTACTGTCATTTTTGACTATTCCTGTGGATTTCGCCTCCCAAACTGTAGTGAGGATGGAGGGTACTGTCAGCATTAGAGTTAGCCTTAGTGCATTGTGCATATACCCTTATAAAGGGCTTCATGTATCAGGGAGATTGTAGGCTCAGGCCAAGGACTGGGAGTTGTGACTCTGTGGGAATGACACACTTGTGTGTTCCACTGCCAAATATATGGTAATATCCATGTTTCTCTGTCTTGATCCATAGGTTTTCAAAAGTCCTTTGTGTTAGACCTCAGTTAGTTGCAAGCTCTCGCCCTTGGGTTAGGCTGCCACTCAGAAATCAGACAAACAGAAGGGCAAGTGTTGTTTTCGCGATTCCTGTGCATTTGTCATGCAGTTCTTTTGTCAGTGGCACCAATTGGAGGAAGAAGATGCACAGTGTATGATGGAGGTATAGTGTGGTGGAGAGTGTAAGGTTGAAAGCCGGGGTCAGGTTAAGATTGACATTGAGAATGTTGTCACTCTATATTTTATTGCATATTCCGCATCCGATTTTTTTTTTTTTTTTTTTTTTTTGCTTTTTGAGACAGGGTCTCCCTTTGTAATTCAGGCTGGCCCTCAGCTCACTATGATGCCCAGACAAGCCACCACAAACTCTTGTCTCTGTCTACCAAGTGCTGGGATTAAAGGCATGAGCCAAAACACCCGGCCCGCATCAGTTTGCCAAGGAATAGTGAGGAGTATAGCTCGGATTATGCTGAGAGATAGTGGGGTTGTACCTCTCCCTCCAGAATGTAGGCAATTGCTGAATTCAGCATGATGGCTAGGTTTACCGTTCGGATTCTTGAGAGTGGTACTCTCATTTTGACTATTCCTGTGCATTGGACTTCCCAAACTATAGTGAGGATGTAATGTACTGTCAGGATTGGAATTACCATTAGTGCGTTGTGCATACACCGGGATATAGGACTTCCTGCGTTAGGGAAATTTTAGACTCAGTCCAAGGACTGGGAGTTGTGACTCTTTGTGGAGTGACACTCTTCTGTATTTCACTGCAAAATATGTGGTAATAGCCATGATTCTCTTTCTTGATCAACAGGTTTTGAAATGTCCTGTGTGTTAGGACTCAGGTAACTGTAGGCGCTTGCCCTTTGGTTAGGCTGCCAGTCTGAATTCAGAAAACCACAAGTCCAAGTGTTGTTTTGGTGATTACTTTGTGTTTGACAGCAGTTCTCTTGTCAGTGGCATGGATCAGGGGAAGAATATGTAGATTGTATGATGGAGGTAGAGTGGGGTTCAGATTTTAATTTTAAAGGCGTGGTAGGGTTCAGATTGAGAACTTGAATGTTTTTACTGTGGATTTTTTTTTAGCATATTCAACATTAGTTTGGCTAGGAATGGTGTGGAGTATAACTTGGATTATGCTGAGAGTTAGTGCGGTTGTACCTTTCCCTCCAGAATGGGGGCATTTTCTGAATTCAGCATTGTGGATAGGGTTAGGATTTAATTTTGTGAGAGTTGTTCTGTCATTTTGACTATTCCTGTGGATTGGGCTTCCCAAACTATAGTGAGGATGAAGGGTTCTGTCAGGATTGGAGTTAGCATAAGACTGTATTGCATACACCATGATATAGGGCTTCATGCATCAGGGAGATTGTAGGCTCAGGACAAAGACTGGGAGTTGTGACTGTGGGAGCGATACACTTCTGTATTTCACTGCAAAATATACGGTCAAAGCCATGATTCTCTTTCTTGAATAAAAGGTTTTGAAACGTCCTGTGTGTTAGGCCTCAGGTATGTGCAGGCTGTTGCCCTTGGGTTAGGCTGCCAGTCTGAAATCAGAAAACCACAAGTCCAAGTGTTGTTTTGGCGATTCCTTTGCATTTTTCATGCAGTTCTCTGGTCCGTGGCACGGATCAGGGGAAGAGTATATAGATTGTATGATGGAAGTAGAGTGGGGTTTAGAGTTTAAGGTTGAAAGGTGTTGTAGGGTTCAGTTTGAGATCTTGAATGATTTCACTGTGGATTTTCTTGCCTATTCAGTATCAGTTTGCCTAGGAATTGTGCGGATTATAGCTCGGATTATGCTGAGAGAAAGTGGGGTTGTAACTCTCCCTCCACAATGGTGGCATTTGCTGTGATCAGCATTGTGGCAAGGGTTAGAGTTAGGATTCGTGAGAGTGGTACTGTCATTTTGACTATTCCTGTGGATTGGGTTTCCCAAATTATAGTGAGGATGGCGGTTACTGTCAGGATTAGGGTTAGCATTAGTGCGTTGTGCATATACCCTTATATAGGGCTTCATGTATCAGGGAGATTGTGGGCTCAGGCCAAGGACTGGGAGTTGTGACTCTCTGGCAATGACACAGTTCTGTGTTTCACTGCCAAATCTATGTTAATATCCACGTTTCTCTGTCTTGATCCACAGATTTTCAAATGTCCTGTGTGTTAGACCTCAGGTATTTGCAAGCTCTTAACCTTGGGTTACTCTGGCACTCAGAAATTAGACAAAGAGAAGTGCAAGTGTTGTTTTGGTGATTCGTGTGCATTTGCCATGCAGTTTTTTTGTTATTGGCGCCGATAGGAGGAAGAATATACAGAGTGTATGATGGAGGTATGAGGGCTTGATAGTGTAAGGTTGAAAGCTGGGATTTGGTTCAGATTGAGATCGAGAATGGTGTCACTGTAGATTTTCTTGCGTATTCTGCACCAGTTTGCAAAGGAATGGTGAGGAGTATAGCTCGGAATATGTTGAGAGCTAGTGGGGTTGTACCTCTCCCTCCAGTATGTAGGCAATTGCTGAATTCAGCATTGTGGCTAGGTTTACTGTATGGATTCGTGAGAGTGGTACTCTCATTTTGACTATTCCTGTGGATTGGACTTCCCAAATTATAGTGAGGATGTAATGTACTGTCAGGATTTGAGTTAGCATTAGTGCTTTGTGCATATATCGTGATATAGGGCTTCCTGCGTCAGGGAAATTGTAGACTCAGGCCAAGGACTGGGAGATGTGACTCTTTGTGGAGTGACAAACTTCTGTATTTCATTGCAAAATGTATGGTAATAGCCATGATTCTCTTTCTTGATCAACAGGTTTTGAAATGTCCTGTGGTTTAGGCCTCAGGTACATGTAGGCTCTTGTCCTTGGGTTAGGCTGCCAGTCTGAATTCAGAAAAAATCAGAAGTCCAAGTGTTGTTTTGGTGATTCCTTTGCATTTGTCATGCAGTTCTCTTGTCAGTGGCATGGATCAGGGGAAGAATATATGGATTGTATGATGGAAGTAGAGGGGGTATAGAGTTTAAGGTTGAAAGGAGGGGTAGGGTTCAGTTTGAGATCTTGAATGTTTTCACTGTGGATTTTCTTGCCTATTCAGCATCAGTTTGCCTAGGAATGGTGTGGAGTATGGCTTGGATTATGCTGAGAGCTAGTGGGGTTTTACCTCTTCCTCCACAATGGGGGCAATTACTGAATGCAGCATTGCAACTAGCGCTAGGTTTTAGTTTCGTGAGAGTTATTCTGTCATTTTTACTATTCCTGTGGATTGGGCTTCCCAAACTGTAGTGAGGATGAAGGGTACTGTCAGCATGGGATTTAGCTTTAGAGTGTATTGCATACACCATGATATAGGGCTTCATACATCAGGGAGATTGTGGGCTCAGGTCAAGGACTGCAAGTTGTGACTTTCTGGCAGTGAAACATTTCGGTGTTTCACTGCAAAATATATGGTAATATCCACGTTTCTCTGTCTTGATCCACAGGTTTTGAAATATCCTGTTTGTTAAACCTCAGGTAGTTGCAAGCTCTTGCCCTTGGGTTAGGCTGCCACTCAGAAATTAGACAAACAGAAGTGCAAATGTTGTTTTGGTGATTCGTGTGCATTTTCCATGCAGTTCTTTTGTTAGTGGTGCCTATCGGAGAAAGAATATGCAGAGTGTATGATGGAGGTATGTGGGCATGAGAGTTTAAGTTTGAATGTTGGGATTGGGTTTAGATTGAGATCGAGAATGGTGTCACTGTGGATTTTCTTGTGTATTCTGCATCAGTTTGCAAAGGAATGATGAGGCGTATAGCTCGGATTATGTTGAGAGCTAGTGGGGTTGTACCTCTCCCTCCAGAATGTAGGCAATTGCTGAATTCAGCATTGTGGCTAGGTTTACTGTATGGATTCATGAGAGTGGTACTCTCATTTTGACTATTCCTGTGCATTGGACTTCCCAAACTATAGTGAGGATATATTGTACTGTCAGGATTGGAGTTAGCATTAGCACGTTTTGCATGTACCCTGATATAGGGCTTCCTGCGTCAGATGAAATGTACGCTCAGGCCAAGGACTGGGAGTTGTGACTCATTGTGGAGTGACACACTTCTGTATTTCACTGCAAAATATATGGTAATAGCCATGATTCTCTTTTTTTTTTTTTTTTTTTTTTTGCTTTTTGAGACAGGGTCTTGCTTTGTAGTTCAGGCTGGCCCTGAGCTCACTATGGTGCCCAGGCAAGCCGCGGTGAACTCAGCAATCCTCCTGTCTCTGCCTCCCGAGTGCTGGGATTACAGGCGTGAGCCACCACGCCCGGCTTTGTGGTATGTGGTGTTGATTGTTGGTGGGCGTGTCTCCACACCCAGTATTATATGTGGTTACCGGGGATGGAACTCAGGACCTTGCGCTTGCAAGGCAAGCACTGGAACCACTGAGCTAACCCTCCGGCCCATGATTCTCTTTCTTGATCAACAGGTTTTGAAATGTCCTTTGCGTTAGGCCTCAGGTACCTGAAGGCTCTTGCCCTTGGGTTAGGCTGCCAGTCTGAATTCAGAAAATCACAAATCCAAGTGTTGTTTTGGCGATTCCTTTGCATTTGTCATGCAGTTCTCTTGTCAGTGGCACAGATCAGGGGAAGAATATATGGATTGTATGTTGGAAGTAGAGAGAGGTTTAGAATATAAGGTTGAAAGGCCGGGTAGGGTTCAGATTGAGATCTTGAATGTTTTCACTGTGGATTTTCTTGCCTATTCAGCATCAGCTTGCCTAGGCATGGTGTGGAGTATGGCTTGGATTATGCTGAGAGCTAGTGGGTTTGTACCTCTTCCTCCAGAATGGGGGCATTTGCTGAATTCAGCATTGTGACTAGGGTTAGGTTTTAGTTTCGTGAGAGTTGTGCTGTCATTTTTACTATTCCTGTGGATTGGGCTTCCCAAACTATAGTGAGGATGAAGGGTACTGTCAGGATTGGAGTTAGCATTAGTGTGTTTTTCATACACCATGATATAGGGCTTCATGCATCAGGGAGATTGTGGGCTCAGGACAAAGACTGGGAGTTTTGACTCTATGGGAGCGATGCACTTCTGTATTTCACTGC
>PVIC010029282.1:9530-22785 GCA_004025085.1 Thryonomys swinderianus
AAAAAAAAAAAAAAAAAGAGGGCTGGTTTTAAAATTTCACAGATTGGAAATCTATACCTCTGTTTATGTATTTGTTTACAGTTTAAAAGAAAATATATCATTTACTTTGCCTAAAGTATAATTTCATTGCATAGTACCAGTGTGATACAGAACTTGAATAAAGTCAAGTGAGGTTTTCTGCTTTGAGAGCTTGTTTGGAGGTTCTAGCAGGGGAGCGCAGCTACTCGTCTACCCTTGACCGAGGAAACGGTCCTCCTCTATCGGGGATGGTCGTCCTCTTCGACCGAGCGCGCAGCTTCGGGAGGGACGCGCATGGAGCGGTGAGGGAGGAAGGGGACACCCGCCCCGCCAGCCAGACCAGCCCAATCAACTCTGGCGATCAGTGGGGTGACAGATGTTGCAGCCAGATCGTCCTCACATCCGAGGTTTTCTGCTTTGAAAAAATACCTTGCTGCTTTTTCAAAGCGCCCAGCTTGCTCACTGTTACTACAATAATCCTTTTTTATTTTTTAAAACAGGGTCTTGCTTTGTAATTCAGGCTGGCTCTGAGCTCACCATGTAGCTCAGGCAAGCCTCAAACTCACAGCAATCTTCCTGTCTCTGCCTCCCAAGTGCTGGGATTATAAGCATGAGCCACCATGGCCGGCGATAATCCATATTTTTAATTGTGCTTCTGACCTAATGGAAGACAAAAGAATGTTTTGCTTTATATCCAAGGTCTAAAAATCTTATAGTCAATAAGTTTGCACTATAATTATTGTAAATCATCTGAAAACATGAAATGGAGTGACTTATTTGTAATCTAAAAGGATCATTCTCATTACATTGTTTAAATGATCAAGTTTAGTTCTGTTGTAAACAGGTCATCTCCAAATGAATCTTTATAAATATTCCTCAAGTTCAGATTTTCTTTGCCTTTCATATTGCATTATTTCATATAGAATAAAGTCAAATCTGAGCTATATAATCTGGACTCAGTCTCCAGTTATCTTCCTCATTCTATCTCCAGTTATATACCCACACACATCAAAATTCTCCTGTCATACCGTATTTTTCACATTTATACCTTCCTCCAAAAAAGGACCTTGCCACATATTTCTTTTGCCCAGAATGCTTTCATTATTATTTTGTTGCAAAGCCCCATGGATCCCTAAGACTGACCTTTGATGCTACCTGCACAGTCAAGGTTTTCTTATCTCCACCAAGCAAAGTAAGTAACCACATGCCCTAACTCTTCAAAAGGATTTATTTTATACTGTGTTTATTCTTTATTAGATTCAGAAGGAGGTGGTTTGTTGTTGTTTGTGCTGGGGTTAGGGATTGAATCCTGAAAGAACACTACCACTATGCTTCTGTGTGCTGCTTTTGTTTTGTTTCATTTTGGGGTTGTTTGTTTTTATGGCATCAGGAATTAAACTGAGGACTTTGTGCTTGCCAGGCAGGTTCGGCACCACTGAGCTACATCTCCAACCCTATTAATACTGATTCTAAATCTCGATGGTGGGGATTGTGTTTTCTTCATATCTGCAGTTCCAGAAACTACAACACTTGCTTCAAATAGGTCCTTGTTAAATACAAAATTATTGAATTTTTTCATGGTTATAGGGTCTTGTGCAAGTGTCCCAACCTGGTCTTTTGCACAAGAAGCATAAACTATTAGATAACTAAAAACAGAGTGTAGAAAGACTTTGCAAGCCTGGGAGGCTGAAATAGACACTACTGGGAAATTTTAGCCAATGAAAAAGAAGTTTACAAAAACAGTTTGTTTCTTTGAAAATGCAACATTTCTCCAAAACAAAGGGTCTCAGTTCTTGATAGCTCCAGAGACCGGAAGTTCTTTGTCCCAGATTACAAAATGGCATGGAAAGAAAAATGACCTTAGAATATCACTCTTAAAAATGTAAGTTTTCTTTTGTTTAAAATGGAAATAATTGAGAAAACCACACTAAGGAAGAGAGCCAAGAAAAAGAATTTCAAGTTAGCTGGGAATTAAACAGCTATTTCTTTTCAGATTGCCTAAGAACAAAAGGCAATAGAAATAGCAAAAACAGCCGCCTTTATTTCTCTTACAAAGTCCATGCTTAATAAGCATGTAAATAACTATTCTTCTACGTTGGTTGCAACAGAACCTTTCAGTAGCCTGTGCAAACAGGGAACTAAAATTTCAATGCTTTTGTTTACCACAAGGGTCTCAGATACATTTGGGGATTTCTTTCAATTGCTTAACAAGTGCTTAAGGAGAATTTCTTGAAAAAAGCACTAATGAACTTTTTAAAAAGAGATTAATACAAGATCAAAAGCAAGATGACAGCATAAAATGAAGCTTAGGCTTCTAGCCATGTGTTTACATGTTTATGCTTTTTTAATAATTTACAAAAGTAAGATATTTAACTTGAATCAAATAAGACTACTGTTGCTTTCCACTCTACCTTTCTTACAATCACACTTCCCCTCATGTACAGAAATGCTGGAATAGATATGAACATTTTGAGATTTAAAGGGAAACTAAGTTGTTGATATAGTTGGTTTAGATTTAGCAAGATTTACGGTCACTTCTATATATAAGTAAATTATTATCATCTGTTCCTTAGAATAATTTTCAGAAATATACCGACTACACATCATGCTAACTAGCTAAAACCATGATATAAAGGCCAGAATCTGTTTTGACACATACTTGGATAGTATGATGAAACAAGACACTCATCGTTACCCAGTTATACTTGCGTTATGTCCTCTGTGTCTTTGGTTTTATTATTTCTTCCACCTAGCCTTGCCTTCTCATTTCCACCACTGAAAATTCTATATTTCTTTAAGAACCTATCAAACTATATGTCATAAGTGAAGCCTTCCTAAGTCCTTCCTAAGTATACAATAAATCTCTCTATCCATTTTCCATTATATTGCTTTTGTGTCTCTTTAAAAACAAACACCAAGCTTATAAATATGAATATTTCTTCTACTAGACTGTAAACCCTTTTCTTTCAAGGTACTGGGGATTGAACCAAGGCCTCCCTAATGCTAGGCAAGTGCTCTATCACTAAGCCACAACCTTTTCTCTTCTTCTGCTTTACTTTGAGACAGGGTCTCATATTCTGGCCAGCTCAGACTCAAATTTTCCTGACTTCACTCCACTATACCTTGGATTATAGACATGTGCCACCACACCTATGTAGATTATAAACTCTTCAGGAACCAGTAAATGAACTCTTCAGGAACCACTAAATGTTTAACCTAATTTGTATTTCTTTTGGCTTCAAGCATGATGTCAAATTATATTGCCTAGAAATGTTGACATGAATTTATTTTTCTAAATTGATCTGTTCTTTTGTTAACCTGAGGTTGGACATACTTATTTGCCTCATCTAGTATTTCTGGCATTACAAGTCACATCCACAAAGATATGGAGATTTTATAGTGTCTATACATACATAAACACTCATATATCATTCTTATGTATACAACTAAAAATCTAGTATTCTAAGTCCTAGTGGCTTCATAAAATGAAGTTCTAGGTAGTAAGTTAATCTTTACAAGACTAAGGGCTTAAAAGAAGACAGAGAAGACCACTGAAGGTCACAATTTGCATATTGATCTAACTGTATGGTTATTCTCTTACAAACACATAATTAACTTTGCTTATATTGAATTTTGGTTCTAAACCAATTTTATTAGTCATAGTTTCAGTGGTAATTTCAAAGAAGTATAAGAGACAGATGTTAAGAAGATAGCATTTACAGATAGATTTAATACATGTTAAATGCATTGCTTTGTATGCATTGGGTTTGATCAATATTGTGTTCCATCTTCATAATTTTTCTTGGAGTATAAAATATTTCACAATTAAAAATAAATTTAGTCTATAAGTTATCATATAGAGGAGATACACTACTAAGCCATAATTAGAAGTATCATCCAACCCTTTTCGTGTGAAGGCAGGAGAATTGATTACAGCAATACAATTTTCTCTCACTAAGTTCTGGAAGTTTTAAAACTGTCTTTCCTATAGTCAGTAGTGGTAGTGGTAGTGGTAGTAGTAGTAGTAGTAATTGTAGTAGTAGAAAATATACTAGTATGATAATCCAAAAACTTGAGATGAATCTTGGCAGTGCCTCAATGGAAAAATAATTATTCATGAGTTTGAACATAGAAGTTTAATTTTGTGTCTCTGCTTTCACATATGTGAGATGAGAGTAGTGATATTCAATATTTTTTAAGTTTATTTTTATCTTTATTGGTACATTGTATATACACATCATGATCATACCCATTATTGGAAATTTGTACCAGTATATGACATGATTTAATTCTCATTTTTTCCCATTGATATTCAATATTAATAAGCATTCTGCCTATCTATTTTGAAGGTCATTGGAATTCATTCACTGATTAATATACGTAGTACTTGTTAGCTCCTATGCCAGATACTAGATATTAAGGAGATTTATAATTTTCAGAACCCTATAGAACTAAAGAGAATTATTAAACTTGAAAATATATTTTGTATGGAATACTTAATATTGGAGTAGGAAACACAAATGTGGAACATTCTGGAGATTTTGCTAAACAAAAAGAAGACCACCACTGTAATTCATAAAATTAGGTAAAAGATAAGAACTTCAACATTTCTTCTTAACCTATCGCTGATGCTGAATTCATCCTACGTATGTAGGAAATTCTAAGTATATGCGTGTATATACATATGTATATGTGTTTTTTATATTTATATATGCACACATATATACACACACACTCCTATTCATCTGTCATGCACCAAGCTCTGAGACTTGCACACAAGTCTAAGGTGGCTTCTGCCACAGAAGTAGGTTGGACCAGAATTCTACCAACAGGAAAGCAAATGTGCAAGTCATAATTCAGGATGACCTAGGAAATGCAGAACATCAGTTAATGAAAAATATTTATTAACTGGGGTCCTGGGTTCAATCCCAAGGGACCCCAAAAGGAAGGGAAGAAGAGAAAGAAAGAGAGAGAGAGAGAGAGAAAGGAAGGAAGGAAGGAAGGAAGGAAGGAAGGAAGGAAGGAAGGAAGGAAGGAAGGAAGGAAGGAAGGAAGGAAGGAAGGAAGGAAGGAAGGAAGGAAGGAAGGAAGGAGGGAGGGAGGTGGTGACTCACATCTGTAATTCCAGCACTCAGGAGACAGAAGTAGGAAGATTGCTGTGAGTTCAAGGCTATCCTGGGCTACATAGTGAGCTCAGAACCAGCCTGAACTACAAAGTAAGACTCTGTCTCAAAAAAAAATTAATTTATATGAAAATACTTATTAACATTTCATCATTTTATATCCCAGTCAAGGACATAATGATTTTTCAGACTGTTCAACTTTGCAGTGGAGCAAATATCTTTATTGAGGAAATATTGGTCAGTCAACTATAGAGTTTGAATCATTTAAAGTTACTACCATCAGAAAAAAATTTTTAGAAATCCAAAGTTCGTAGTTTGCAAATATGCTCTTTTGCATAATGAAGTACTTATATGTGAATGTCATGATATCTGGGATTTGTTTCAAAATATTCCTCCACCACCTGTTTCAAAAAATGGGAAGGATGGATGAAAACAGATCAGCAAAAATGTTATGATTTGGTAAAGCTGAATAATGAGTAGATATGGATTTATTATACTATTCTCTCTTCCTTTATATGATTGACTTTTTTAATAATAAAAAGAATTTTTATGTTTAACCACTCTATGGAACACCTAAGAATTACTAAGATTTGTAGAAAAAGAAAGAAGTGAAAGATAACTTGTACATCAACAATGAGCATTTACTGTGTGCTCACAGTGAAAACACATAGTACTCTACTGACAGATAAGACAATAGCATAAAAGGTACCTATTGAAAGGCATTTTTATGGCACCACAAGGAAGACGTGAAAAAGAAAGGTTATGTCCATACGTAGAAAATACATTTCATTTACATTTGTATTTATGACCACATATTCTAATACTAGCAGTCTGTATTGCTATAATTTGCTTACTGTGTTAAACCAAATGAGCCTCCTGCCACTAGATGAAACACCAAACCACACACTGACTAATGTTTAGAACTGAATATTACTTTTGAGATGATGGATCATTCACAACTATGACTTTTCATAATATCCATAATGTATTGCTCTAGTGTGACCAACTTTCCTTGGTTCTTAAGATGTAAATACCTGTATAAGACAGTCTTTGAAGAGTTTAACTTGTCACCATGCAGAGACTGAAAAAGAGGCTTATCCAAAAAAGAAAAATCATTCTCTCCTAAGAGTGGTCACAAAGGCCTTACTCTTAACCCTTAAACTTGGTGAGAATTTCATCAGCTAGAATCTTAAGTTGCCTTTGACATTAGGGGATAGAGTATGTATGTGAATAGATTACTAATTATTTGTACTTATAGGGTCTGAGTTCAGTATTTCTCACTTTTGTCCTGAATTCTGAACATTAAAAAGGGGCCCATTTGACAAAAAATATGAAAATCAGAAACCTTGCCATGAATGGATCCTCATTTGAGAAAAAATTACACTGGGGTGAGTAATGGGATAAAGAAAAAAATGCGATGGTAATAAAAGAGGGAAACAAAGTTTATGTATTTAGAGGGTGGGAGATTGTAGGGTGGGTAGGGAAATGGGAAAAAAATGAGAATTAAATCATGTCATATATTGGTATAAATTCCCAATATTGAGTGTGATCATGATGTGTATATACAATGTACCAATAAAAATTTAAAAATAAAAATAAAAATTACACTGTATCTAGGGGACAAAAAGGGGAATTTGAGTATGAGTAGGTTATTAGATGACATTTAGGAATTATTCTTAATTTTCTCTTAATTCTTAATTATTTTTAATTCTAACAATTGTATAATTGGTAGATAGAAAAATGTCCTAATTAGAAATATTTACTAAAGTATTTAGGGGTGAACGTCATATATGCAAGTTTGCTTGAAACTATTCAGATAGGTACATAAGGCAAAATACAACTGGTGAATCTAGGTAGTAAATATGCCTTCCTATCTCAAAATTCTCCAAAATAAAAACTTTTTTCAAGGTTTTTTTTATACTTTATTTACACATACTAATGATTGACCCAGAAGAATAATACGTGAGGGTAGATATGCCCTTTTGACCTAGAAGTGTACTTTTTAATATCAGATGACTTTGCTATTCAAGGATTCCATAGTTTGGGGAGACACAATGAGAAATCAAGCCCATCACAAAGGTATCAGTGATGATTATCAATGTTTCAGCAAGCTGCTGTACCCTCAGCACATAGTGCTCTCAGCCACCATCTTCAGATCAATATGGCTACCGATGACAGATGGCCAAAGCATCCCTATCCACTCAGGTCATTCTCAGTTCAAATGGTCCAACAGGATTTAGGAGTCTTGTGTCATTAGACTGTCTTTAGAAAACAACCCAGCCATTAAAGGCAGAAGCAGAGTAATGTTGTATGTCAGACAGCACACTGTTGACAGCTTAAATATACTCAGAAAGCTTAAAACGTGTTGATTTTCTATGTGCTACAATTACATTTTTACAGGCAGAGAGAATGTATCATTAAAACGTAAATGTATGTTGAAAGCAAAGCTATAAAAAGACTTTCTGTCACAAACCATTTCTAGACACAACATAGCTAGGAAGAAAAAGTAATATTGTTCAGCATTGATTTTATCAAAATTGCGATTCCTGTGGAAAGAAATAGGGACTTTTGTTCCAAATATAATTTTTAATGTGGTTTACACTTCACAGAATCTGATTTGGGATCCATTTAGTTTGGAGACAGTTGGCATATGAACAGGGAATCTACTTTTGTAAGATCCTTTCAGTTACATTTCATGAGGACACCAACAATTTTCCAGATATTGCTATATTAACATTCCTTTATTCCATGGTCCAATATTTTAACTATTTATCACTTAGCCTGTCCCTTAAGTTACCTAAGTTAACAACACTTTTGCCACTGAAAGTATATATGCTCAAACAACATCACAAAATACTGATTAAAGCCCTATATATATTTTTTTACAACAAAATATATTTCTTCCCCATTTCAGTCCTTAAATAAAATCTACTCACTACTAATTAGTGTTTAAGCAAAAGCAGGCCTATGAATAGTCATTAAACTAGTTATGGATGCACAGGGAAATCCACTTTACTAATTCCAAGTAAGTCACTGGAATACATTTAGCCATTTAAGTTTATGACATACAAATAACAAATTTATTACTAACACGGGGCAAATTCCTTTTCACACAAGTACTCGTGACTTCATTATCTGAGAGTTGGACTTGGCCCAAAGTGTATTGACTTACAATATTTTCCTTCATGGCAGGCATTCCATGAACAGTTGCTTTAAATTGAAAAAACAGATCCAGAGTTGTTGGGGGAGGCAGAAGGAAGAGGATGATTCAGCACTGGTAAGCAATATGGTCACTGAATACAATGAACAGTTCTAATCAAAGAAAAGTCACAAATACTCCATTTAGAAAGGGAATTTAAATATTTTCTAGAAAGAGAGAGAATTTCTTTAGGAAGAAATTTCCCTCGGGCGAATCTCAAAAGTATATGGTAACATTTATATAGTAATTACTATAGTGCTTTCTCATTGACAAGAGAGAACATTTGGAAAATAAAAGAATCTTGGCCTTGTAGAAAAAGCAGTGGGAAACCTCTGGCCTTAGTTTAACTTCTAGCTGGACCATGAAAAGTTTTCTGAGACCAAGTGTCTTTTGAGCCTCCCTTCTCTACCATTAAGAGCAACAAATACAGCTGTGCAAACAGCAGGACTATGTGTTCCTGTGGTAGGATGCATGCCCTGGCTCTTCCCAGAGGCATTGTCTTGCAGACATGCGCACAATTCTCCAAATTAGCAGGCTGAAAGATGAGGAGATCATCTCAGCCTGAATGGGTAAGAAATGTTACAAGGCAGATTGGTGGAGATTTGGGGGCAGTGAAAAGGGAAAGCTTCTGACAGCTGACAAGAAGGAAGAATAAGACTGAAAGCCTTGCAGTTGGAATTGCAGGTAACACAAGCTGAGAAAGTGAGCATTGTTGCTTTTTCCTTCTCACACATTTTTATCTATTTTTCCTCTCTTTTTGCAGCATTCTTTTCTTGCTTTTATGGTCACAGGCTCTGGAGCACTATCAGGGTTTGAATCTCATGTCATCATATATTGCAGCAGACATATGATTTTGGTAATTTATCAATTAAACATCAGCTTCCTCATCTGTAAAATGGGCAGAATGATATCTCATGAATGGGATCATATCAACTATCTAGCACATATCTGGCTTGTGGTAGCTGCCTGAAAATCATGTCCACACCTTCCCCTTCCTGAACATTTTATTGTTTTAATCTACATTTCTTCTTTTTTGGTTTTTCTTTTATACCTTATAGAACTGTGAAGTCTTTTCTCCATTACTCTTTTTTATAGGTCAGCAAGTTTAGATAGAAAAATTTCCCAATATCTGGAGTAGGTGAGATGTTCTATCACAAGGGCCTACAGGCTTCATGGTTGTCTGTCAACACTGAGTTGCTGTTGATCTGATGAAAGAATAGTTTTATAATAGGAAGTCTTAGGAGATCTGGAAATTAGAAAAGCAATATGCCTGACTTCTTTTAATCAGATATTATACTTGGATTCCTACTGGACAGTAAAACAGAAGTTAGGCAGAGACTCCAGTGTGCTGAAGAGACTTCAGTCCAGTCTGAACCCAGGTATAGGCTGTGCAGCTCTTCCTGTACAACAGTGAGAACTGGGCTCTCGGAGACTGCTTGTTAAAGGTGAGCTTCAAGAGCAAAGAAGCAAATCTTAACTGTACTTACAGAGGAAAAATTGTGTTCAGAGTTAAATAAATCACAGCTCAAGTTTCAGCCTTTGTTAATTTTGAAGTGGTAATGTAAATACTGTACTGTAAAAGTCAGGTTTGTTTGTTTGTTAGGGGTTTTTGAGGGTGTAGGAAGGAGCCCTAAAGCCATTGCAAAAAGGAACCATTTTTTAAAATAGTAATAAAGCAGAGAAAAGAAAGAGTAAGAGAAAAGAAAGCACCTACTCAAGAGGAAGTAGTTTTTCTTTCCCTACCCTTTAACAGTGCACCCCTCCTTCAGGGAGCAACCTAGAGAAAAGCACTTAGGATTGATTTGCTTACAGTAAACAACACCGCTGGCTGCTCCCTCTTTCTGGGAACTTCTTGGCCCCCAGGCTTTCTGTACACACCCATATTCTAGTCACTCTTCTCCTGCACCCTCCTTAACTGTCCTCAGGGTTCACTCCTCGGAGCCTTTTCATCTCACTCCCAAAACTCTCTAAGCAAGTTTATCTCTAGGGGCTTCTCAAACTCCGTAAGTAATGACCTGTGACAAAACATGACGTCTC
Source organism: Thryonomys swinderianus (assembly GCA_004025085.1). Taxonomy (NCBI): domain Eukaryota; kingdom Metazoa; phylum Chordata; class Mammalia; order Rodentia; family Thryonomyidae; genus Thryonomys; species Thryonomys swinderianus. Next base: position 19,908 of record PVIC010029282.1, read on the forward strand.
TAAAACCCACAACCCAGTCTGGCTGTCACCAGCTGATTGGTGAATATGTCTAAAGTCAAAGTTGTCTCCACTCCTCCTACACCTCTCTCCATCATCTATAATCTAAGCTCCCAAGTAAAAGCAACTCTTAACATCTTTCTTCATTATCTCTTCTACTTCAATTCCTAAATATAATCTATTACTATTAAATCTACTTCCTGAAACTCTCTCTAATCTGTGCTCTTCTTTTAATCCCACTGCTATTGTTTCATACAATCCTCTCATCATTTCCTGTTTGGATTATTAAATTCTCTGCTTCTGACCTCTTTTCTGGCTAATCGTTGTATCAAAATGACCTTTCTTAAATCTAATATTTTCTCTTTTAATAAATTTAATAAGTTCTGATGGATCCCATCTGTTTCTCAAAGTAAAAAGCAAAATTCAAATAAGGTCCTTCATAACCTTTCTTCAGTCTTCCTTAGCATCCCTAACTCTTCCAATTCTCTCCTGTGCACCCCACAGCCCTTACTTCACACTCTAGAATGTGCTCCCCAGACACAAGATCACTCCCCCTTTTGGTCTCTAGTACCACCAACCAACTAACAAGCAAACACACAAGATTACTTCCCTTTTGTTCATTCCCTGTACATGAAATGCTTTTTCCTGTCTGATGGGCTCCTTCACACTCTTCAGGTAAGTTCAACTGTCACTCCTCTGTACAGCTTTCTCTCACTACCCACTAAATTACATCTCTGTGTGAGATCCTGGATCTTTACCTCTAGCTGAGGTACTTTTAAAGATTCACTGCAAGTACTGGTTTATGTATTTGAACTCCATGAACAAATGAGAATGAGATCATGAGCCCCTAAAAGAAGAAAGATTCATATATCACTGTGACATATGTGCACCCATGTTCATAGCAGCTCAGTTTGTGATAGCTCAATCTTGGAAACAACCCAAATGCCCATCAAATGGAGACTGGATAAAGAAGATGTGGCTTTTCTATAAAGTGGACTATTATTCTTCCATAAAGAATGACAAGTTTCATTCATTTATGTTAAATGGACACACTTTGAGAACACACTAATAAGTAAAATAAATAGATCACAGATATGTAAATATCATATATTTTCCCTGATATAAGACCCTGTACATGTAAATGAGTTCTAGAATGTATGAGAGATTTTGTGAAATAGGAAATATTCAATGGGAATGTGGTAGGGGAAGGTAACGAGGGGAAAGAATAAATATGATTTGAAAAGAAAGCACATGTATATAAGGGTGGGGGGTTGTAGGGTGGGTAGGGATATGGGTAAAAATGAGACTTAACTCATGTCATATACTGGTACAAATTCCCCAATGTTGAGTGTGATTGTGAGCTGTATATAAAATATACCAATAAAGAATTCAATTTTTAAAAAAAGATGTGCTTTTTATAAAATGGAGTATTACTCAGCCATAAAGAATGATAAATTTGAGTCATTTATACTTAAATGGACATATCTTTTTTTTTTTTTGAGATAGGGTCTCGCTTTGTAGTTCAGGCTGGCCCTGAGCTCACTATGTAGCCCAGGCAAGCCGCCGTGAACTCAGCAATCCTCTTGTCTCTGCCTCCCGAGTGCCCGGCATTGTGGTATGTGGCGGCGTTGATTGCTGGTGGGCGTGAGTCTCCACGCCCAGCATTATATGTGGTTTCCGGGGATCGAACTCAGGACCTTGCGCTTGCGAGACAGGCGCCGGAACCACTGAGCTAACCCTCCGGCCCAAATGGACATATCTTTAAGACACACTCATAAGTGAAATACATAGGTCACAGATGTGTAAATATCATATCTTTTCTCTAGTATGAGAAACCCAATGTGTAAATGAGTCCTAAAATGTATGATAGATATTGTGAAATAGAAAATATTCGAAGGGAGAAGGGGGGTAAGGGTAAGTAAAGAAGGGAAAGAAAAAATGTTATGGTAAAAAGAAAAAAAAAAGAAATAAAGGGCTGGAGCGTTAGCTCAGTGGTTCCAGCGCCTGCCTCACAATTGTAAGGTCCTGAATTCAATCCCCAATAACCACATACAATGCTGGGCGTGGTGACTCACGCCCACCAGCAATCAATACCACATACCACAGTGCCGGGCATGGTGGTTCACACCTGTAATCCCACCACTCGGGAGGCAGAGACAGGAGGATTGCTGAGCTCGAGGCTTGCCTGAGCTCAGAGCCAGCCTGAACTACAAAGTGAGACCCTGTCTCAAAAAAAAAAAAAAAAGAAAAAAGGAAGTAAAGCTTATGTATAAAGGTTGCAGAGGGACTGTGGGGGCCAGGGGAATGGGAAAAAATGAGAATTGAGTTGTGTCATGTACTGGTATAAATTCTCAATGTCAAGCGTGATCATGATGTTTATATAGAATGTACCAATAAAAACAATTTTTAAAAAAAGAATGGTTAAACCGGGCATGGTGGCTCGCGCCTGTCATCCCAGCACTCGGGAGGCAGAGACAGGAGGATTGCTGAGTTCGAGGCTGGCCTGGGCTACAGAGTGAGCTCAGGGCCAGCCTGAACTACAAAGCGAGACCATGTCTCAAAAAAAAAAAAAAAAGGGTTAAAATGATGTTACCCAAAATTTAGAGAAATGATTCTTCCTCCAATGAATGATTTAAAAAATGTTTTGGACTACTACAACAATGTTTGTAAAAAGTTTTATGACTTTCGAGAGATGCAAATGAAAACAACATTGAGATTCCACCTCACTCCACAAAGAATGGCTGCGATCACAAAGTCAACCAACGATAAATGCTGGCGTGGCTGTGGGGAGAAAGGAACCCTTCTCCACTGTTGGTGGGATTGCAGACTTGTGCAACCATTGTGGAGATCCGTGTGGAGATTTCTCAGAAAACTAGGACTA
>PVIC010029283.1:0-22647 GCA_004025085.1 Thryonomys swinderianus
TTTTTTTTTGGTAGTGAGATTAAAGTAGAATCTTTTAATAATATTGAAGCATTTACCATTAACTACAGCCATCATGCTTTGCAATAGATCTCAGAATCTTTTCATTCCTATATGAAACTTGGTACCTTTTGACAGATATACCCCCATTTCTTGCTTTTCTGCAGCCTCTGGTAAGTGCAATTCCACTCTCACTGAGTTCACCTTTTCAGGCTCCGCCCATCAGCGGAACCACACGGCGTCTGTCTTTCTGCACCTCAGCTATTTCACTCACAGTTGTATCTTAATGTGTGTTGAGTAGTATTCCACGGAGCATGTACATCACAGTTTTAGCAATAAGAAGTAAGCTGTTCATATCATCTAAAAATAGTTTTGAGTTCCTTCTCTGAGTCAATCGCTCTTCTTGGGCCTTGGTATCACCCACGGGTGAGTAAAACAGATTCTCATCACGATTCTTTTTTTTTTTAAATTGAATTCTTTATTGGTACTTTTTTTTTTTTTTAAGTCAGTCTCGCTTTGTAGTTCAGGCTGGCCCTGAGCTCACTATGTAGTAAGCCTCGAATTCAGCAGTCCTCCTGCCTCTGCCTCCCAAGTGCTGGTATTATAGGTTTGAGCCACCAAGACCGGCATCTGTGGTATGAGGTGCTGATTGCCAGTGGGCGTGGCCACCACGCTCAGTATTGTTGTATGTGGTTACCGGGGATTGAACCAGGGACCTTGTGCTTACGAGGCAGGCTCTGGAACCACTGAGCCAAATCTCCGGCCCCCTATTGGTACATTTTTTATATACAGCTCACAATCACACTCAACATTGGGGAATTTGTACCAGTACACGACAGGAGTTAATTCTCATTTTTACCCATATCCCTACCCACCCACAAACCCCTACCCCTTATGTACACGCTATTTCTTTTTCTTTCTGAATCATATCACGATTCTTGGTAAATTTACTCTCTCACTGAATTATTGGAAAGGTCTTCGAGGCGCAACAGTGAGAGCGACCCCTCCTCTCCCTGCGTGTGCAGCTGACAGCCCTTAGGACAGCAAGCCTGGCTACCCCGCCTCTTCTGCTCGTCTGAGGGAAGCTATCTGGATTGCGGTGAGTTTGGAGGAAGCAGCTGGATCTGCCATTGTCACCCTGGGCCGGGCGCGTCCGCGGGGACCACAGAGCTTCTCTGCCGCAGCGCAGCGCCGACTGCACAGGGAGACTCGGGCCGCAGGACGGGGACCGGGGATCCGGTGCGCGAACCCGGGCACAGACACACCGTGTCTCTTTTCAATACGGAAAACCCTAGTTTGCTGATCACCTTTCACGATCTACATTGTTATCAGAATAATGGTGATTTTTTTGAGTTTCTGTGTCCTTTGCTGTGTGTGTGTGTTAGAATGGGGGTCATTACTGGGGGCATTTCGCTCACAGAATCCTGTTCCTTTCCCCACTGCACAGAGCAATAGCCTCCTACTGTTGGTAAATGTCCTTCTGGTTTATGGGATTTTTTTTTAATTACCTTTGTGCCTAACAATAGAAGTAAGTACTATGTATTTTTTAAACTTTCACGTACTTAGTTTAACGAATATGTATTTGCAGTAGACAATGATTATAGTCATTTTTGGGAGACTGTGCATATTTCGTCTTAATTCTTCTTTTGTCCCTTTCACCTCCCATCCCTCCGATCCTTGTCTCCTTCCTGTGTTCCACACGACGTAACTTCTTCTGTAGCCTGTGTTTCCCACTGAATTTTAAGGTCTTGAATTCTGTCCGGACTGGTCTGTATAGAGCTTGTTTCAAATTATTATCTAATACTACGTCGTGTGAACACAAGGCAAGTGTTGCAGTAGAACTTCCTTTGCTCATCTTACGTATTTGCTGTCGTTTTACCTGATCTCACGTACCAGTGCCCACTCTGAGCTTTCCTGCCGGATACATCGCTGTCCTCATCCCGCATCGCTAGGAGTAGGGCCTATTTGAAGCTGGAATCTTCAGGACTCAAACCCAGATATTCCTTCCTCCAGGATGTCTTCTCGACCCCTCTTCAGGCCTTCTCCTTCCCGAGTTGTTGTAAGGGTCTCCACATCAAGACCTAAGTTTTAAAGAGTTTCACACACTTCACTGAGTTCTACTCAAAGGAAAATGTGTGTGAGCAACACCTTGTACATTTTTTTTTGCATTAGATCTCATCAAAATTAAACTTCTCCCCCCCTCCCCGGTAGCTCTGTCTCTCCAAGACTAGATTTGAAAACTAATTGTTAATGAAGCCAAATATGCATTTCATATTTCTGTTTTTACCCATTGCATTGAATAATTTCTGATTAGAATAGAAAATGCCTACTGTTGAAAGAAAAACTGTTTAGTAATATCAGTGCTGGGGGACAAATGAGATTTGTCTTTTCTGAATTACAAAGTAGACGACCTCTTTTGTTTGTTAGGGTTAGTGCTTTCAGATGTGTTTTCTTCATTTGCTGTGGTGACTGTATTCTAGTTTAAATTATTTATGAGAGTTTATGCTATAGTTTATAATTTGAATAATGTGAGTCCTTACTGAGGTTTTTTGCTAGTAAATCTTTGCTGAAAAGTACTCAATATCTTCAGATTTCAGTAAAGATTTCCAGAATTAGAAGAAGATTAAATGTGTTTTTAGCATACACCATGCATAGCAAATTCAGTTCTGAGGAATATAATCTCCACCCATAGTCCAGGAAATTTTTATTTTATTTTATCATTTTTTTTATTCAGGAAAAAGATACTTTGTTTCTGATGCACAAGGTGTTTTGTGGGTAACACTCATTAGGGTTAATGGGAGCAAGAGGTAAAAATCTCTCCGTTCTGCAAACAGTACAAGACCAATAATATTTCCAGGAGGAATACTTTGAAACCTTCATAAATCATTTATTTCAGCTGGATCAGAAAAAAAGAAAAGAAAAATACTGCCTTTAGTAAAACATTTGCCCTTATTACACTATGGTGTTTTAGTATTTTGTTTAAGCAAGTATCACACACGATAGATTTACATTATTTTATTTGCACACAATAGATTGACATCATATAATTTTGCACAGAATAATAACATGCCAATGCCCTCGTCTTATGAAACAAGACAGCATCTTGTATACCTGAAGTGAAGATTTTGGCAGAAACTTTCCTAATTCCTTTCTGTCCTTGGTTTGTGTATAAATCTTCCTTAGTTTGGGCTTATGCTATTGGTCCTAATATGATAAAGAAGCAGAGAAAGCTTGTGTCTATTTAACTTTTAGAGTTGGGAGTATGTAAAATTATGAAATAAAAATTTCTGATGGAGTAAAATAATTCTTAAAGATAAAAACTACTTGCCGAAAAGCTATGCACTAAATTTATTTTATAGTATTCTCTTGTTGTGGTTATATATTAAATCTTATAATAGTTGCAATGTTAGAGACACATTAAAATTCTATAAAACAAATCTAAAATAGTACAGTTATTTTTGAAAAATCTCTAAATAAAATGTAATTTTCTTTGAGAATTTGTGATTTTCTTTGAGAATCACAGTAGGAAAACCATATTAGTACAGTTTATAAAATTAATAATTTCATAAATTTGACAAAATATTGTTTTTCCTCAGCTTTTTAGTAATATTTCTGACCTGATGGTCTTTAAAATGTACAGTGGTAATACAGCTAATGTTTTTGTCTAGAGTAATATATGTTACTCTTCTTGAAGAAATGTTAAAATGTCAAACGTCTATGTTTTCCACAAGTAAATAACACATTATATGGCTACATTATGACCAGATTATATCTATTAGTTACTGCTGTGCACCATGTAAATCTCTAGATTCCCCTGGGAAATGAGAAAATCATTTCAGACTTCAATAACTAACAATCAGTTATTGCTCTGGGCAATAATAAAGCTGAATGCAAATTACCTAAAGTGAAGTTAGCAGTGTAACAAATGAAATACAGATTTTTTTCCCCTCTCTTAAAATAAATGTAGCATCTCTTTATCCACACTTCTGTGTCTTCCTATAGGGTTTTCCAAACCGTGCTTTATCGGAACAGTCTATTTGAGATTTAGAATATGTGGTTAAAACTTGTAAATTAGTTTGTGTGATATCATCTACTTGCTTGGTGCTCAAAAATAATCAACAATAGAAAACATCGCCAGTAGCGAACAAAGATATCAAACCCAGGAGACCCACAAAACTGCAAAGTAGAAAACACTCATTTAAAAGACTTACTAGATGCTTGTATCTTTGCAAAAACTTAACTTTCCTAATGAAAATATAAAAAAAGATTTTTTCAGATTCTTTGTTCATAAAATAAAAAGGCCAGCATGAAAATGATAAAAATCACCTTTCAAGTTCACTATAGTGGGCTTGCATGTGTATTGTTGTACCACATTATTAAGTGTTTATTGAAATGAATATTAAAGAGAAAGAAATGGTACACAATAAAGGCTAGTTAACAAATTTCACTCTTAGAATTTCTTTCTTCTGTAACATTATTTACTTATCCAAAATTGATTTCTAACTCACTATTTGCATATATTTCCTATTTGTCACAACAGAACGCAATTATACTGAAACAGATTTCCCAGTAGAAAGTTAATCCTGCTGTTTCACATTTTGTTTAACCATTTTTTATGTATAATTGTAGTCTGTGTTTTGGCATAGACCTCTCCTGAAACAGTGGATTTTCTGGCAATTTGGCTGTTAGCATACATTTGATGGTGAATATAGCCTTTCATTAGCTCTGTATTCAAATAGCACTGCCAAAGTATTTTTCATGTTCTTTACTCATTTCTGTTTATAATAAATCCTTGGAAGCTTGAAGCTCACATCTGTTTTCTGGAGTAATCCTTTCTCTTTCCTCTGTATGGGTACATACTGACTTATTATTGTAGGGTTGTTTGTTAGAGTTGGGCTGCTAACAATTATTATTATTATTTTAAAAAATGGATTGTTTTACAGGGAAAAATATAGAGAAACTGCATGAATAATATTACCAAAGAATATGTAAAAATTGGCACCTACAAATATTGGCAGCATCTGCTTAAGCACATATTTATAATCTGTACTTTTAGTGTACAGTGAGTAATTTGAGAATGCTTCTATTTCATGGGCCACGGTCAAATATTTGTATCAGACTAAAACTATCATTTAATTTAACTAAAAACCCTATTGTAATTCCTTTACCTCATTCAAGTTGATCCTTTTGGTTTCCTCTTCCCAACTTCCCATCCGTGTTATTTCCATTAGCGATTTTTGACCACGTCCTGGATCTTTGGTCTGTGAGTCAGGTTCCTTAATCACCAGGCACTTTTCATCTGATAAGGAAGAGAGATGCACAGCGACAATGCCAGTCACTTTTTTTTTTCTTTTTGAGACAGGGTCTCGCTTTGTAGTCCAGGCTGGCCCTGAGCTCACTATGGAGCCCAGGCAAGCCTCGAACTCAGCAATCCTCCTGTCTCTGCCTCCCGAGTGCTGGGATGACAGGCGTGAGCCACCACGCCCGGCTGTTACTTTTTAATTGGTTGAGAATCAACTGAAAGAATCAAAGTGTATTTAATAAACCTTTGTAAAATAAGCATATTTACCACTAACAATTCAAAAATATCGAAGATACTGAGAATTGCCTCCTCTATAGTGTCAGTTGAGTAATTAAAAATTCTCATAAATGTGAAAGTCTTGAAAATTTATCCCAGATGATTTTTATTGGTACATTTTAGATGTAACAATGATCACATTCACCATAGGGAATTTGTACCCGTAGGTGATGTACCTTGAGTATTTTGTTTTTCCCATTCCCATCCTCTCCCTTCATTCCTTATTCTCCTCCTCATTTACAAAAGATTCAGCAAAGCCAGTTTATTTGATGGCTCTTGTATAAGATATTATACTTCTTAGAACTCTTCATTATGTGCATGTGTGCACACATAAACACATAGATTTAGTACGTTGGTGGCCTTCAGATTTGTCATGCATTAGACTCAGAATACCTGCAGAGCACAGTACACTTTCTTTTTTCTAATTCAGTAGATCTGGGCATTTCTGCCAGGTTCTCAAGTGAGACTGGGGCACCTGGGACTATATACTGTGAGATTTGCTGCATTATATAAAAAGGATTATTTCAAAACCTCTGCCTCAGAGGGCTTAATAAAGAAAGAAAATCTACTGACAAATGCTATTGGTGTTCAAGATCTAGATAGGTACACCACGTTTTCAGATAGTGGCAAATTATGCTTTACTATCTGTCTTGTACCAGTGGATGATTACCAACAAGATTTAAAATAAATCTAACTTTTGATTAAAATTAAAGAAATTTCAAAAAATTGAAGGCCAGACAAGCACTTCATTAATTTGCATAGTTCAGTTTTCTATACCATTTCTGAGGGTGACAGTGTAGGGCACCAGCATATTCAGAAACAGTAGGAAATTTACTTTCTTGGAAACACAGTATCCATCTGAGACTGTGAACGGTATCTCTCCATCTAACTTATACTCCCATGAGATTCTGAGTGGGCGCATGATCTTGGATACTGTGTTTTGCCTGAACATGAACGAGGGTACTTTCTGTGCAGTTGTTTGGACTTAACACAGAGAAAAGACAGAATGGTACTTATTTTTAATAAAAAAAGAAAAACTGTCCTTTAACTAAAATTCCTGGCATAGATTGCCCCATGTTGAGAATCTAAAATGAGCCCATCTTGTCTTCTTACCCCTTTTTAACTCCTACTTCACTTCCCTGATCTTTCATTTTAATTTTTTCTTAATCCTCCATGCCAGATGTCTGCCTTGTGCAGCCCCACCTTTCCCCGCTTTACCACTTGCTTCTCCCCTAACTTCTCATCGTCCACCCACATCTCATGCCTTCAGCATCTGTGTGGTTCTTGTTTTTGATTCACCTAAAGTAGAAGAGCAGTGGGTACTAAATAGACTTTAGATTCAGACTCTGCTTGAATTTCATTCCCATATGGGTCAGTTTTTCATAGCTTGTCTTCTCAGGTGCTTCATCTGTGAAATAGGGCAAACTCCCACTTTGAATGCCGTGGCAATAGTTGAACTATAAGAATTTGTAAAATACAGCTCAAGAGGGGCTGGGGATATAGTTCAGTGGTTCTGGCACTTGACTCCCAAGGGCAAGATCCCGAGTTTGATCCGCAGTACACCAAAAATGCAGCTCAGGATTTGGCAGACACTGACCGCTTAACTGATGGTCTCCTGCCTCTTCTCTTCCATGAGTTTGGTCCCTACAAGACCTACAGAGCTAGGACCTCCAATCTCTCATCTTCTCTGCCACCTCTCTGACCCAGAAGGTGGGATTGAAAATGCTGATATTGTTCTATGATATCACTTTCTTTAAAATACTATAGTATGTTGGTTCTCATCTTTGAATTCAACTTTGAATGGTACCCACCATAGCAACAGCAACAGCAACAGCAACTTTTCCTCATCTACATCTGACTTAGTGGATTTTCTAGTTAAAAGAGTGAGTATTACTTATGCCCATTTCCATTGCTGTAGATCAGGCAGTACTGCCGTTAGAACAGGACAGAGGTCTCCTTGCTTTTAGCCAAGTTACACAGAAACACACACACACACACACACACACACACAGTCTCATTTTATTCATTGCCATGTGGGCATCTATGGCACCTGGAATTCTGTACTCAGCACAGGCACAGCGACACCACCAACCTGTTGCATCCATTCTCGTGTCTCATAAACTACTGCAGCATTTTCAATAGCTGCACATGATGGCTGAGAGATATTTTATAATTTTGAATTACCGTTCTCATAAATTTGTGTATCTATGGGGTTCTGTGGAGTGTAATATGGCTATGCTACATTAAATTGGTGTTAAATGAGACACAAAGATTTTAGGGTCTAAAAACATTTACATTAATGGGATTTAATTACATTCTCAAATGGCATTTTATGTTCTGTTTTTAAAATTTTTTAAAATTTAAACACTGAGGGCCGGAGGGTTAGCTCAGTGGTTCCAGCGCCTGCCTCGCAAGTGTAAGGACCTGAGTTTGATCCCCGGTTACCACATATAATGCTGGGCGTGGTGGCTCACGCCTGTAATCCCAGCACTCGGGAGGCAGAGACAGGAGGATTGCTGAGTTTGCGGCGGCTTGCCTGGGCACCATAGTGAGCTCAGGGCCAGCCTGAACTACAAAGCAAGACCCTGTCTCCAAAAAGTAAAAAAAAAAAAAAAAAAAAAAAATTTAAACACTGATATGTTAATGACAATTTTGAGTAGCTTCTAAGGTAAATGATTTTGAGTATTTTAGAAGATGATGTCTTTGGAATACATATTACATATATGATTAAATGCAAACTACTTTCTTTTAATTTTTAATAAAGCTTTATACTTTTGATTATAAATATGTTTTGTTTTTTTAAAAATTCTGAACATTGATTCATTTCCTGAATATGAGTAAGGTAGTGATCACTATGGAAACTGAAATTTAAAGTTGGTAAAATATAAATACTGCATATCATATATAGATGTTTTTAATTAAACTGACATTTAATTATTGCTCAAAATAGTGAAAGAATCTAGGTGTGGAGTCCTGAGGATCAGTGGAACAGATAAGAAGATGCAGAAGCAACTCGGAATACATTTTGCCTCTTTGTCTTAGTCAAAGGGACCAAACACCTTCTCTAAAAGAAAGCCTTATTAACAGCTGGTGTGCCAAAGAATAACATTAGACCCAGGTCTCATACTGTGCACTAAAGATCTAAATATTAAAAGAGAAACACTACATCTGCTGGGTAAAAGAAAAGTAGAGCTCTTAAAGACATAGGTGTAGCCAAAGACTATGAACAAAACACTGGTCACACGAGAAATATTATAAAAAAATCAACAACTGGGTTCTCATTTTCCCCAAAAGCTTTTGTAGAGTTAAAAAAAAATCACCAACCAATCAAAGAGATGTTCAACAGAGACTGAGAAAATGTTTTCCAGCTATTCTTTAGACAAAAGGCTAATATCTAGAATATATAAAGAACTGAAAAATAATTTTCTCCAAATGTAAAGGCCTAACTCAAAAATGGGCATTTGAGATGAATACACACTTTTCAGATGAAGTACAAAAGGCAAATATGAAAAAAAAATTCCGCATTACTGCTCATTCAAGAGCTGCATATTAAAACAACCCTGATATTCCATCTCACTTGAGAAAGCATAGTTATTATCAAGAAGTCAACCTATGAGAATTGCTCATGGGGTGGTGGATTTGTTCATTGTTGGTGGAAGTGTGGATTGGTGAAACCACTGTGGAAATCAGTTTAGAGATCCCTCAAGTCGATTTAGTGATTCCTCATTTAAGAGGTTGAATTTTTCTTCCTTCTCAGTACTCTTCCCAAAAGAATTAAAAGCATCATAACATACTGATATATGCACTTCCATGCTCATAGCAGTATAGTTTGAAACAGTTGAATCTTGGGAATGACTCAAATATCCATCAACTGATGAATGGATTTTTTTAATACAACAGAGTATTATTTAGCCATAAACAAGGACAAATGAAGCAATTATAGTTAAATGGATGTACTGAGAGATCATACTCATAAGAGGAAAAAAAATCAGACACACACACGTGTAAATATCACATTCTTAACCTATCTCTAGGTTAAGAAACTAAAAGTGTAAAACAGGACCAAAATGTATACTAGATAACATGAAATAGGAAGAGAAAGTTCAAATAGGAAAGAGCAGTAAGGAGGGGAGGGAGAAAGGAAGATAAGGAAAAGGGGAAAATGAAAAAAGTAAAAGAAAATAGAAACAAAACTTTTGTAAATGAGAAGAACAATTGAAAGGAGAAGAAGGCAATGTGAAAAATAAAAATTAAGATACATCATGCACAGGTACAAATTATGCATGATGAATGTGATACTTATGTATATCTAAATTATACCAATAAATTTAATTTAGAAAACTAATTTGTTTTATTGCTTTGGATAAATATTTGCCAAATTTTTCTAAAATGGAGAAATAAATGTATGCATAAATTTACATACTACATATTAATCAACCTCTTCCATGAGTTTCAAATCCAATAATCACCAACTGATCAAAATAATTAGGTAAAAATTCAACACAAAACAACAAAAAACCTACAATCTCATTTGTATCCTAGAAACACAAGTCACTACTATAACTACAACAAATATTTAACAAATAGGAATGAATTCAAAGAAGTCAGATAAATAACATGGTAGAATACTAACGTGATAATCTCAAAGAATAAAAAAGTCTTTGCTTCAATTGTGATCATGATGTGTATATAAAATGTACCAATAAAATCATTTTAAAAATATTTTTGTTTAAATGCAGCAATCAGAAATAGTGCTTCGTGGCACAAGAGCACCATCTTTACAAAAAAGAAGCATTTTGTAGGTTTAATGAGAACATATTCAAACTACAAGGCTGGAAGACTCAGAGAGTGATGGATAAGAAACAAGAAGTCATTCTTATCCATAATGGAATTTTAAATTTGTTCAATTTTAATTTTTTATTAGTACATGTTTGCAGCACATCATGATTATATGTCTTTGGGGAAACTGATAAATGTACACAACAAATAGTTCTTTCGTCTCCCTCCTCTTCTTAATCTCTTGGTCCCCCTCTAATTTGCAAAAGAGCCATCTCTCTTTTATTTTGCTTTTGTTTATATTCTGGGATTTGCATATGTTATTTAGGCCTATGTGTCTGATTAGTACATTTAATATTACAGTTACGAGGCCCATCTACTTTGCTACAAACTAATCAAGTTTACTCTGCATATGGCAGAGTAGATCTCCATTGTGTAGAAATAACGTATTTTATTTATCTGTTCATCTATGTTGGGCACATAGACACATAAGTCACTTCCAAGACTTAGCTAATTGGAACTGTGTGTCTATAGACATGGTTATGCATAGATCACTGTTACATGATGTGCTTAACTTTTTCAGGAAGATTCCTACAAGGGGAACAGCTGGGTTGAATGAAATTTCTAGTTTTAGTTTTAGGTTTTGTTTTGAGGAACTTCCATACTGACTTCTACATGGTCATACTATGTACCACCAGCAATTCAGAAGGGTTTCATTTTTCCCGTGTATCCCTACCAGCATTTGTTATTATTCAATTTCTTTCTTAAAAATTGAATTATTTATTGGTACATTTTATATAAAGTTCACAACACACTCAATATTGGGGAATTTGTACCAGTATATGACACGAGTTAATTCTCATTTTTACCTATATTTTACCCACCCCACAAACCCCACCTCTATCTATATACATGTGCGTTTTTTCTTTTCAAGTTATATTTATTCTTTTCCCTCACTATTTTCCTCTATCACATTCAATTTCTTGATAATAGCCATTCCTTCTGTAGTAAGAATCTCCATGCTGTTTTAATTTGCATTTCTGTAATGAACGGAAATATTGAACATTTTGTTCACAGATTTAATGGACATTTGTACTACTACTTCTTCTGAGATCAGTCCTTTCACTTGCCCATTTTTTGACTGGGTGTTTTATTTTGAAAATTCTAAGTTTCTCGAGTTGTTTATATATTGTAGATATTGGTCCCCTTTCTGAGAGTAACTAGCAAAAATTTCCTATTCTGTAGGTTACCTTGTTGGTTTTTTCATTTGAATGAAAATTTTATTTTATTTTTTAAATTGAATTCTTTATTGGTACAATTTCAAAATAAGATCACTAAGTAGAATGAATTAAAATGTGAAAGAAAAAAAACAAATCACACACGAAATTGTAAATAATATTGTTCAATTCAATCATACTGTCACAGTGAAAAAAGATTTCACAAGAAATATTATATATAATGTTGAATTTCCATATGAAGAAAAAAGAATTAAAAGTTAATGATTATTTCATTAGTTTCACACTTATAAAAAACATTGGCTTGGACTCATGTGAAGAATTTAAAGAAAAACAATTTTCAATTTTAGACAAAGATTATTGATAGTAACTCTGGCATTGATTTAAAAGCCAGAATTTATATATATATAGAATTTGGCTATATATATGAAATTTGGCTATATATACAAAATTTGGCTATATATATATATTTGGCTGTATATAAAAATATATTTGGCTATATATATATATATATACATCAAATAGTTTGAATTTATTAACCTACTCTCCACTATATTGGTGGTGATGATATTCATTATAACAATTTGAAAACTGTATTTGATAATGTCTGAATTTACCAAGCTTTGAAATTATTTCAAATTTCAATTCCACAGTACAATTATTCTTGTTCAATGGGGGGGATAGCTACTAAATGGTAACATATTTGTTTATTCAACATTTTAGTTGTCTTAGAAGAACACGGTGAGGCTCATAACTATATTCTTTCTCCCCACATACAAAAACATTCAGAATACTGAATTTTATTAAATGTTACCGATCTCTTTGTAAATATTATCTTGTAGTTGTTTGAAATTAAAGATAATTCCAGGCTTGTTCTTTGCTGTGTATCCAACACAGGAGACATTTTGAATATGACAATAGAATAGCAGGGTGTCAATACATCTTCATCTGTACTGGAACAAATCATACTTTCTCATAGTTCAGTGACTATGAGGTTTTCTTATGGTCTTTAGAATCATTTTTAAAAAATCTTTTCCTGAGTTATAAAGTGTTCTTTCTTCATTATTCCCAGCATCTCTTTGTCCTCATCTATTAAAACATGTTAGGCACTCTGGAAAACATTGATGTACTTGTCTGATTTTACAAGTACTATGAGAGTCACTTAACTGTCTTTTTTTTTTTTTTTTTGAAACAGGGTCTTGCTCTGTAGTTCAGGCTGGCCCTGAGCTCATGATGTAGCCTAGGCAAACCTTGAACCCAGTAATCCTCCTGCCTCTGCCTCCTGAGTGCTGGGTTTATAGGCGTGAGCCACCAAGCCCAACATTTCTGTCATTTTGTTTTTGTAGGGACAATGATATGGTTTTAAGAACAGGCATTAAAAACTGTCTTTTCAAATTAATAAAATGTAATGAAATTATTTTTATTGAGATATGATTACAAATAGCTTTCCAAAGTGCTCCTGTACCTATGTAATTACCTACAACCTACTTTGTCATGTAATACTTGTACTTTTCACCAAGAAAGTTTTGTTTTTATGTAGACTTTGATGAGCTATAACATCTATACATTTGACATTATTGATTTAATTTAATTTTCTGAGTTTTTCTCTGTGCTAATACTACTTTCTTAGGATATTCCTCAATCTCCTTCAGCAAATTGTGTTACTGTTTCAGTACTTATTTTCAGTACACGATGATTACATCCATCGTGGAGACTTAGTACATGCACCTAACATGTCTTAGACTTTTTAATTGCTTTGCTGCCAATTTTGTCTGCCAAATTCTTTCCTAAACTGAATATAAGTCCCTATGCTAATGCTTAATACCTTTATTTCTCCTTCTATTTTATTGTAACTCTTAAAATTAATGGAAATAATTAAATACTGAAAGAAAATTAAATATGTATCAATAATAAGTAGGGTGAATATCTAGTATTTGATTATACTACATAATCATTAGCTACTTATTTGTCCTACAAATGCTTATTGAAGGATCTGTAAGGGTCGATCAGTGTTGTGGGTTTTCTATAAAATTAAAATTAGGGTAAGTTAAAGTTACAGTTTGTTGAAGCCCTTTCAGAACTCTTTAGTCAAGGATAAAAGAGCCATTATTATTTTGCTATTTACATTGATAACAGTTTATATTATCAACAGTTTGTGATTAATCATACATAAAGATTTTGATGAAAATATTTGGAGAATCAGTACAATAATGCATAGACAGGCTTAACCACTATGATGTCATTTCTAGACTTCTGCATTAGAGTTACAAAGATGCCCAGAGATTCAGTTTTATTAAATTCTTTATATTTGTGGGAAAACCCTCTCAAGTCCAAAGGTTTGCACAGTCAGAACTCAAGCCAGGTTATTTGGCTCATTCATTTTTTCCTAGTGCACTCTTTCGTGCACCAGATTATTTATTGATTGATTCTACAAATATTTATAAATACCCAGCACAGGCAGATGCTGAGGTATCAGTGCCTTTTCATATGTCCTCATATCTGGTTATTAGAGCTTACAATACCAAAAAAAATACTCTCTGGTGTCTCAAAAATCTAAGAACAAGTCTCAAACCCCACTCTCATCACTGATGACTAGAGTTGCAAGTCCAGAATGTGAGCTGCATTTCAGATGCAGCCCATTTAACACAAAGCCTACAAATTTGTAACTCAGATATCTCAGAGCCCAGTGTACACTAATACTCAGAGACACTGGCCTTTTCTTATGAAAATAATACATGCAGCGTCCAGTCAGATATACTCTGAGAGGTCCATCAAGATCCAAGATATCTTTGGAAGTTCCTCAGAAAGCTTATTTCCTTCCTTTGAATTTGCTCTACTGTAAGTTTGTTTATTGCTGTCCCTGCCTACTGACTCACTTCCTGTTAGTCTATCCTCAGTTCCTCACAACTCAACCACTCTTTAAAGCATCAGTAGCAGAGGCTTTTATTTCTAATGTATTTACTGAAAGCTCTGGAGAAAATAAGGGGAAATTAAACCTGGGGTACAGAAATAGGAAAATGCATACTGAGTGTTGGGCATCTCAAAATTGTGTAGTTATCCTTTTTCTTTCTTTCTTTCTTTCTTTCTTTCTTTCTTTCTTTCTTTCTTTCTTTCTTTCTTTCTTTCTTTCTTTCTTTCTTTCTTTCTTTCTTTCTTTCTTTCTTTCTTTCTTTCTTTCTTTTTTTTGAGACAGGGTCTAACTTTGCAGTTAAGTCTGGCCCCAAGCTCACTATGTAGCCCAGGCAAGCCTCAAACTCAGCAATCTTCCTGCCTCTGCCTCCCGAGTACTGGGATTACAGGTGTGAGCCACCACGCCCGGCTGTGTATTTATCTTTAATGTAAAGAATATCTCAGTAGGTATTTGTGTCCACAGATCACATTCTGTGTTCCTGTTGATTTGGCCACATACCTTTAGTGATTTGCTGTTTTTTTCTCATTTTCTCCTAATATTCTTTTCTTTGAGCTAAGGATTTTTGTTAATTTATTTTGAATAGTGAGCTAGCATTCACATAGCTACTTCACCTTACTTCTAGGACTGACTGTTTAAACTCACAAAGGTGTCTTATTAAGTTCTCCTTAAATATAAATAAGCAAATGAGGAAATAAATATAAATAAATGAATAACTACCCAAAGTCTACAAATTTGGTAATCATAGACAGCAGAATATTCCTAGGATTAGAAAAGGGTAGGGATATCCCCTAGTTTACTATTCAGCATGTCAGATATCACCTTGCACTAACTGATAACCAGTATGTATTAGGATGGTTCAAAGGGAAATCAATTATGTTTGTAATATTAAGGTAATTCTGAGTTCATATTTCTTTTAAGAGTCATTTTATGGCAAATCATACATTCATGTGTGAGAAGCCACTTGCTCCTTGATGTCCACCACTATTTTTCACACAATATTATGTACACACAATTTTGTTTGTGTATTCAAGTAAACCTGTGTTTATGGTTTAAGATAGTAGGTTACACATTTGGATTTATTTTTTTCCAAAAGCATTGAAACAACTCCAGAATAAAAATGCTGTGAGAACATTGGAAAACAATAAAGGACACAATCAATTGAAAAGAAATTTTTGAATATTTTTGGAGAGCAGGAAACAGAATGGAAGACAAAGTCTAGCATAGTGCATACTAACTCCTACATCCTGAAAACCTTGCAGACTGGGAAAGAAATTCGGAATTAATTCCAAGTACAATGAAAAATCATGAAGGAATTTTAATTCAAGGTATAGCATCATCAGATTTACATTGTTATAAGGTCACGAAGAGAGATTTTGGGGAAATAGAATCAAACCCTAAGTCTAAGATACTCATACTACCAATTTCCTACCACCTATATCTCCTCGGAAGTGCAGGAACCAGAATTGGGAGTTTTTTGGTGTTGAGACCTTATGCATCTGTTCAAAGTCTTTGACAAAGTATCAGAGAATATATGCAGAGTATGTTGAGTAGGGAGATAAATGGTAACATTTTGTGGATCTAGGACCTGGAAAGACTGCCAGAGAGCCACACAGATGGATTAGGATAATCTCATAATCCAGACCTGGAACACATTAAGACTTGTGGGTGGACAGAGCACAGATCAGAGAGGACTTGTCCTGTACCTCAACAGAGATCTGACTGTGGGAAGAAGGTTCACCTCACCTGCTCACAGGAGGCTGTTTTTGTACCTTGTCTCTTTGCTTTCCATCACCTTAGCCTATATATTCTAGTTAGCCTCCCTACTAATTTTTAAATGTTTTCAGGCAAGTGTTACTTGTATTTCTATCTTCTATTCTTTTTTTTTTTTTTTTTTTTTTTTTTTTTTTTTTTTTTTTTTTTTTTTTTTTTTTTGAGACAGGGTCTTGCTTTGTAGTTCAGGCTGGCCCTGAGCTCACTATGTAGCCCAGGCAAGCCTGGAACTCAGCAATCCTCCTGCCTCTGCCTCCCGAGTGTTGGGCTGACAGGCATGAGCCACCACACCAGGCACTGTGGTGTGTGGTATTGATTGCTGGTGGGCGTGAGTCTCCACGCCCAGCATTGTATGTGGTTACTGGGGATCGAACTCAGGACCTTGCGCTTGCGAGGCACGCGCCGGAACCACTGAGCTAACCCTCCGGCCCGACTATCTTTTATTCTTTAGTATATGTGCTGCTGAAGCGAGCACCTATCTTCCATTCTTAATACCGAAAGGTTTTTAAACCTATAATATTTTCTCACACTAGAACTTTTGGCTTTATTTTAGGATTGCATGTGAAATACGACCTATTTCATTGCCTTTTAGTTTGTGGTTTTAATTTCATAAATTTTTTACAATTTCTTATTATAATAAATAATTAAGAGTTGTTCTAAGCGGAGAAATATTTGAACACTATAACAGCCTGGGCCTGCTCTGGCCCAGGATTTCAGTGGGGTCCAAATTCAGGGGAGAAACAGCGCCACCTAACGCTAATCTAGGGGCCTCTCTTCACCCTGGGGATGCCCACAGAGCCTAGCAAGTTTCCTCTGGCTGGTCATTCCCTTCTAGGGTCTGGTGCCCGGGAGAAGAGACACAACTATCTCTGTTCCTAGCACTTGGCACACACCGTCCTTAGAACTGTAGCTGCTTGGTGGAACCCAGACTGTGGAGTCCCGCGACTTTGTCCCCTGAAGGCTCTGGGCCGTTCACAAGATGGGTGAAGCCACAGCATCACTTCCTGTTCTCCCTGACTCAGTTTTTGCATTTTATCTGTTTGTTATGTAGTTCAAATTGGATTCCTGGGTTTCGTTTCTTTAGCACCGGGCTGGTAGGGGGAGCCGTTTACCTGACGATCTGGGTAAATCAGAGGGACCTGCGTTTCTACTCCCTGGAGACCGCCATAGTCCCTCTTGATTTGTATGTCTTGTCTTCCAGGAGGTAAGCCCTAGGAGGAAAGTGGTTTGTTTCGCTCTCTGCCATATCCTCCAAACTTTGAATAGTGAAGTAAGAATTACTCAAGAATTAAGTAAAAGAAGAATTTAATAAATGAAACAATATATTGCAGATTACCTTTGAGGTAAAAATTATTGCATAAGACACAAAAATTGAATAGGAAGAGACAAAGTTAACTTTTCTGATTGCATGTATGAAAAAGACCTAAGGACTTGAAATAAAAATAAATAAAGCTAAAGAATTAGTGAGCAATTTGGTGACGAGTTGGATTGTTTCTCCCAGGAATTTGAGTCTGCAAGAGAAATTAAACCTCTACTGGTAGAAACAAGTAGAGGTAAGCCAATGTATTAACAGTGATCTAATAAGTTGTTCATGGACCTTTGTTACTGAGGTCTTACTGTGTCCTTTGTTGATAACATTCATTTTTATTATTTCAGCAAATAACTTCTTTTTTCTTTTCTGGCTTGATTTAATATAAGTCATCCTTCATCATGTGATAGCAACACATCCTGGCTGTTAAAATAAATAAAAATGATTTTGGACTTTAATTAGTACACTGATGATATAGATTTACCTTTGCCACACTGGAATAAAAAAGGATATGAAGAAAGCATAGAAACAAAACACTAGAAATGCAAAAAAGAGCATCATGACAAACATAGTAGCCATATTAGTACATTATTGACTGGAGTTCTTACAGAAACAGATGTTCTGGTTAATTTAATTTTCTTACAAATTGACATGAAAAAGAAGTTCCTAACACTTGAAAAAAACCTTTATAAAGTGCTTTTCTTCATTTTGTTGTTTTAATAAGAAACTCAAAACATAACACTTTTTTTGTAATTCTAGCTTTACGTTTCTGTACCATCTTCTGACTATTGCAGAATGGTATTATAACCTTTCTGTATTTGTAATCTATGTTTCTATGATTTGTCTGTGATCCTCGCTAGTAAAGTATTAATATTTTTAAAATCACTACTATAAACTCTTTATTAAAGGATCAGTCCTTGTGAAAATCTTGCCATTATTTGTTGTTTGTCTTTCAGTTTGCTGGATCTGGTTAATAAGAATTTTTGAGAAAATATTGTCATGTAAGTACAATGCTCTATAACCTTCACATTTTCATGCTTAAATATTCAGCCATATTTCATTCTAATCATAATTTCTTCCATGTTTTAGTTTTAGCTTTTCATACATCTGGAATCTATTTCAATTTAGAGAGTGAACTGTGGTTCTAAATTGATTATTTTAAAGTAGAAACATGTTTATGGCTAACCTTCCGTTCCTGATATATAGTATTATCTTGATCCACATATTACATTAAATTCTTATGAATAAAGTGCTCATTTATGGTTGTCCATTCTCTTTCAATGATTTATCTACATAATCTGCATCTGTAAAACATATTTTCTAGCTCTTGTTTATTTACCTTTACAAATAAAGTTTAGAATTATATTTGCATGTCTTCTATCAAAAGCAAATCAATTATTGCTATTTTTAAGTTTTAGGTATGAAATGTCCTGTTGGGGCTTGTGTGTTGAAGAGCTGGTTCCAGTGCTGGCAGCAATGCTCAGACTGGTCCTTTGGATCATAAGGGCTCTTTGACCCTTTTCATGGATTAATCCATGAATGGGAGTATAACTGGAGTTATTGGGAGGTCATGGCCATTTAAGAGGTTGGACCTAGATGAGGATAGTTTGTCATGGTGTTGAATGAGATATATACTTCATATTGAGAAATTTATTGTCAAAATTGGCCAATCATTAAGAAAGAAGTATCTTTTGATGTATTTAGAACACTGAGAACTGATCTTTTGACCAAACTGAAGATCTTCAAAACAAAGAAACAGATGGCATTTGATTGACTGGTTCCTTAAGTGTAAGTATTATCAAAGTAGACATTGGGCAATAAAAATATACATATAATATGAAGCACCATAATTTCAGGAGATTAGTTGACTCAAAGGTGGTATAATAATTCAAAATGAAGATGATTTCAGTTTTTAGTATTAAAATAAAAAATAAATGTACCAAATCAATATAGTATCATTAGAGATTCTAATGCCAGAAAAGGAACCATGAAATGTACCTTTTGGGATTAAAATATGACTTCAGTTTTTTATGATATCGTAACTTTAGAAAATATAAATAAATGTGAAATAAAAAATAAAATTAGTATGATTATGACTTCCAAATTATAGTACTCACAATAGTATACCTTATATATATATCAATGTCTGTGTTTTTCTGCATTTGTGTTTGTGTCTATATCAATGTTGAGATCAAGAGAGATATATTACTAATTTAACTTAAGAAGGTTATCTCTTTATGAATATTTCTTGAAAATAAAATTTTAATATTTATACAGAAATCTAGAATGTATGGCGAAAGTTTGTGTATTAAAATTGTTAGTATAATTATTCTGATCATTGTTTTTAGAAAATTATTTTATATATTTTGATGAATATATAGTCACCTGTTTTTTATTAATAACTAGAGTTAGCAATTACTTCTTTTAATAGCTCACCAATAAACCTAGCTGGTTGTTAGGATTGTTAGTATTTAAAGATAATAATAGTACTCATTCAATTCATTATGTTTGTGCTAATTACTTGGGAGAAACCCAAACATTTATCATATAAAACCAAATGATGCATGCACACACATGTAAGCCTATATATTAAAAACTATAGAGTTTCATCTTTGAAGGAAAACTGATTCTTCTTTTAGCTAGGTTTTAAGCAATTGAATAAATCTGGAGACTATAAAGTTCCTGACATCTGTTTGTAATGTTAGATTTTCAGAGACATCTCTTGCAGGGTCAGAGGAGGTGCTATGGTAAAGTTCTATTCTATTTCTCTTCTAAAAATAATTCACTAATTATTTGGAAAACTACAATATAAATACTTTTTTAATGTAGTGGTGCTGTGGATTGAAGCAAAGGCCTTATAGGCACTTTACCAGTAAGCTACATCTCCAGCTTCAAAAAGTAATTTTTATTTCTACTCTTTCCTTCTGCATGTGTATAACAAGAATTAGAACTAAATGGCAGAGAAAGCTCTCAGAAATTATTTCAACTCAGAGTAGCTGGAGAGACTGTAGGCTTCACAAGTTCTGCATTATAGAGTTACTGGGGAGCTGTGGGACTCATACTGAGTGAGTTATAAAGGTGTATTCTAATTAAGTCTGAGCAAAATTCTCCTGGTAAATTAGGTTGAGGTTATTAAGAAAGATTTGTTAAGAAAGATAGTCTCATCTTTTCCTATAAACACGGTTGTTAATTTTACTAGTTTCTGGGTTCAACCATTTCCCCAAGTAGTTGTATTTTGTCAATAGAATAAAAATCTTTAAAGTGAAAAGCTTTAATGTTAACTTCAGACAATGTATATACCTGGTAGGTAAAGTCACAAAACCATTTGAAACAAAATAATTTGCAGTTGATTCTTGAGAAAATACTATGATGCCTTTCAAGAACTTGCAAAACAATTTTTTTCTGGTAAGTTATTTTACATAACATATAATAGTATACATGAACATGTGTTTAATTCTTGCAAAGATATGCAATATCATCCTGAGAAATCTGAAAGGATCCCAGCAAGCCAAATTTGTACATTCAAATTACTCAGTGATCACTTCCTTGTGATGACAAGCTACAAACATCTTTCTGGTGACTTGACTTCCTGTATAGCTCATTTATAAAGAAACAGGATACTAGTAAAATCATGAAAAGTACAATGAAAACTTGGTTTGAGAGCATAATGCATTTTGAAACATTCGTGTATTCAAAAGCACTTGTATGTCAAAGTGAATTTCCCCCTAAGAAAGAATTAAAATCTCAAAATATTCACAGAAAAGTGATGGCAACACCATAATATAATGCCAAATAATAAAAATAGAAGAAATAGAAGGTGAAACCCGGAAGTCACCATGAATGAAGGTTAGTGAGGGAGTGGAGATTTCATAGTCAGTTGTTAAATTTGTAATGAAAGTTTATTGCACAGACATTCTGTCTCATTGCTTTCCCCCTCACTCTTTTTTACACTCTCTCGAACACATACACACCAAAAATCTCTCGTATTTCATCTATGAGGCAATAAATGACCTCAGTTATTGGAAGCCATTGAAGAACAATAATAGTCATTCAAAGTCAGTCACAAAGTCAGTTGTTTTGGAAAAAAAGTCCTAAAATGAAGCAACTGTGTGGTAGTGCTTAACCTGAGTCTAGGAAAAAAATTGAGATAATGAGATTTTTAACCTTTAAATCCAAAACAGGCTGAGAGAAATTTGTCATAATTGTCAGGAGAACAAATTTCTTAGATAGAATTTAGCGCAGCTAAAGGTAAAAAGTGATACATTATGCATAATAGTTGAAAGTTCTTTTTGTAGCTACCAGATTTTATTGAATATAAAGATTCATAAAGCATATACATAGACAAAATTTTTTCATCTAAGTAATATAGAATGCGAATGCTGACTGATAATTTATTGCAAAAATAGATAATATCTGTAACACGATCAGAAAATATTTGTATCAAAATAAGCAGTGAGCTAAGGAATTAAGTTTTTCTGTTCAGTTTTTTGCTAAAAAATTAGCATACAGTGCTACACTTAGGTTTCTTCTTTCTCATATTTAAGATATAGTTTGTGACAAATTGAACTGTCTGCTTAATAGGTCCTTGCCCGATATAACCTCTAAAAGCTCACACCCTTGTTTCAGAAGGCCTGGATCATGTGCGATGCTGGGAGAGCATCAGGAGCACTGATGGAATCCAGAAAGCACAGCAGTATATCCCCAGGTCCCCTTTTTATAATGGGAGGCAGAGTCTTGGTGAGTTGCCCGGGCCGGCCTCGAGCTTGTGATTCTGCAGCCTCAGCCTCTGAGTAGCTGGGACCACAAGCATGTACCGTCATGCCTAGTTGACTTAATATTTTATATCATTATTTATTCAGATTGTTTTAGTATAAGAAAGTGTTAAGTACACATATACTCTCACTGTATAATACACATGAAATTTAACCTTAACCCTTAAAGAGCATTTACACAAGGATGCTAATGACTGTGATGAAGACATGGCAGAGTGGTAATGGAATGCCAAGTTATCATGATTTTCAGCCATCCTTTTTTTTTTTTTTTTTTTTTTTTTTTTTTTTTTTTTTTTTTT